>JAOVVB010239756.1:0-22301 GCA_028570985.1 Heterobranchus longifilis | reverse complement strand
TAAACAGTTTATCAGTATATCAGTTCTGCCTTTCTGCTGCTTTCAGTATTCTGCTAAAATACAACAAATTGCTTGTTCAATTAAAAAAACAGAAAGGAAGTTATTTCTGACATTTTATGGAACAAATTGAACATTAAACTGAACACAAAAGGCACCATTTAAAAAAAATAAAAAAAATTATGATAGTTACATTTTAAAGAGCAGTTTTCTTCCAATACTCTCTTTCAACTAACTCAAAAAATCCATGAGTGTCTTTTGCGATATGTCGCAGTCTTTCACATATTCTTGTGAATATAAGCCACAGATGTGTGACATTGGGGAACAGAGCATTAACATTAACCAAGTCATTTAGTCACTCTGTTAGCACAAAGAGTCAGTATTTGACAAATGAGCTGAAGGAATTGCGGCATGTTGGTGAAACCAGTTGTGAGGTGAAGTTTTATTTACAGCAGCACCTCCTCTCTTCACCTCCTGGAGGTAGAGGGGATTTTCATCAAGGTGATTCGTCACGAGTGACTCTCCCTCTACTTTCTTATCAGATGTCATTTGGGTCGAGGCCTCTGTCCTGCTGTGGCAGCCTCCGTGCCCTGCCCCGTGATGGATAGTGCAGAGGTGCTGTGATTGTGATCCACCGCAGCAACACAACCTCTGAAACAAACCTCCTGTTTCTCCGGCGCCAGAAATCCACTGTGGCGTTAGCTGCGTTCTTTGATACGCGGTGTAACACAACCTCTCGTTACTCACACAGACGGTTTATTGCAAATGTACGAGAATGGCCCTGAGCTTAAAATGTATCAATGTCACATCTGTGAAGGCTTGGAAGAGTTTTTTTAAACTTTGACTGATAAAGTAAATAAGGCTGCGAGAGTGCAATTTGGGTACAAATGAAGCACTGTTCTGTCTGTTGTTGTCGTTTATTTTCACACCCATACACTTATGCTCACCTATTTGTTATTCCATCACTCGAAATAGGTGAACACGACCTTGACTCCAGCATGCGGAGCCCAGTCGCCATTAGGGAATAGGGGATAAGGGCACGCTGAGCACGGGTGGCCTCAAAAGTGGAATAGCAGTAAGATTAACAACTTTTGAGGAGATTTGTTTATGAATGTCAGGGAGTTTCTCTCTTGGCTTTGTGAAGGAGCGGAGGCCCTAATTTGTCTGGTTAATGCTGCTAATCCTGCTCCTGGAGATCGTCCGAGGTCTGCCTGCTGTAATGCCTTCCAGGCTGCTGTCAGAGGGAGGAGAAATTTATTTTTATTAATCTGTTTTTAAAGGCTCACGGGGTCCTGCTGTTGAGGGCTATCAGAGTGAACGATGATCGGGCCGAGACAATAGGTTTAGGATGCGCATTAGAGCACCTAATGGTCCTCTCCATCTTACACACATGCACACACACACACACACACATACATATAGACATCACGCTCGTAACGGCATCATCCAAACCAATACACACGCACAGACAAAAATTCACAAAGTAGAGAGTGAAACATTTTCTGTCAGCATTTGATCACAAATGATAAAAAAACAGAGTGAAAAAAAGGACATTAGACTATTTTCATTTCAGGCCTTTGTTTAGGAGAAAGCAGCCAGTTTCCATTACAGTCTTCTGTTTCTGTTTAAACTGAGCAAGGCGGTCATCCAAGACTCAACAAAACGAAAAAAAATAAAGAAATAAAGAAAACAAAACCCTCGGCTGGCAGCACCATCTATTGTGCAGCCATTTGTCTTTGTGAAAAATCATCACGGCATACTTCCTTCACTGTAATCCATATAATAAGCTCACTTTGGATCTAAATACCTGATGCTGCACAATAGTAGAGTTCTGGTTGTAATTGTCTGCAGGTCTGTTTACTGCGGTCGCTCTCAGCATGGAGCTACAGATTGTAGTCAATCCAAGTTTGCCACAGAATAATAGATTTTATGACTTCTTTTGTTGTTTCATTTCCGGGTGTCGGTGCTGATTGAAACACGGTGCTGTCGGTGCTCTGGATGGATTAGCAGTATTACGACTCTGGCAGCTGTTTGATGGACGTGCTTACAAAGAGGATTGCTGCTGAACACTAATGACTGCTGATTATCTCAATTTAAACTACTGCATCATCCTGCAGAGTCATATACAGCAACATCATCATGTTTCTGTGTGTGTATATATATATATATATATATATATATATATATATATATACATATATATATGTGTGTTTTGCTTGCTTTACAGCATACCTTGCACATTTGTTGAGTGAAATAATCAAAAGATGTTTCAGATTTTCTCCCAGCTGTCTCCTCTCTCCTCCGACCCCCTTATGCTTTCACTTTTCCTCACAGGAAGTGATTTACTGTCAAACACATTCCAACAGCCTACCCCAACTACACATACTGATCTATCCCAACAGACCCTGCACGTTTATTTTTCTCATTCTCTCGCCTCCTTTCTTCTTCTAGTGGAACATCATAGCTTCGACCTCTGGGTTTTTTTTTTCAGGCTCAACTCTTCATCAGGGTGTCTGTGATCAATCCTCACCCTAGAGCAGTTTTATCTGTTCTGGCCTCTCTGTGCCTCTGAGGATTGTTTGTTATTCCATCGTGTGTCCCGATGTTTTGGCTGTTGGTGCTTTTGTTTGTTTGCTCTTTTGTTTGTTCTGACATGGATTGCATTGATTGGATGTTGACAAAACCCGGGGAAATTATGCATCTCACTAACCTATCATTTTCAATTTTCTTATTTACATTTCTGGTTCAAGTAGGTCGCTTTTTTGTTGTTGTTTTTCTGCTGATATCTAACAGTTGTGTCAAAGAAATCACCTATTTGATTTTGGAAACACATGTAGAAATAGTACAGTGCACCAAAATGTTATGGCATTTTGTAATCTATACACATTTTTCTAAATGGGCAAAACGTATGACTCCGCTCCAGCGATAGCCATGGCCAGAGGCCATGTATGTATAAGGTTACGGGTCCTTGACGTGAAAAAGTTTGAGAACCACTGCTTTAGGGAACTTTCCCTGAACGTTCTCTAAAAGTTTTTAGGGAACCTTTAGGGAACATTGAGAGAATGTTCAGAGAATGTTCCTAAAGGTTTTTAGAGAACCTTTAGGGAACGCTCTCCCAAGGTTTTTAGAGAACGTTTAGAGAACCTCTGAAGGTTCCCTGAACGTCCTAATTTCCAAATTTGGCACAAACATCCACTGGACTCGAGGATGAACTGATTAGGTCACTGCGACCTCACAAAACATGTTTTTGGCCATAACCCAAGAATTCATACATGATTTATGACACAATACACTTAATAGCTTTGATGAAATGCCTTCAAAGTCTTCACTACATAGATTATATGAGTCTGGACAGACATGGATGTAACTTAACTGGTTGGAACCATGAGGTGGTAATTCTTGTCTTTTCTCTCTGTAACTTCCCCATGTCCTCACTGTAACTCATTCTCTCTTTTTTTGTCCTCTCTCCCTCTTTGTCCCAACATGTTTTCCTCCTCTTCTTCCTCCTCTTCCCTCCTGTCTCTTCATCCGAGCTGGAAACATCCTGTTCACGGCTCCATATCGACAAAGACGCAGCTGGTCTGGGTCTGCATGTGGGCCGGCTGCTCCAGCTTTATTTATGCCTCTCCCCTGGTTAGGCAGCCGAGCTCTGGAGCAGATGGCTGCACTGTTCAATTGGACTCTGCCATTGTACCCCTCGTAATTGGTACTTGTAACCAAGTGCCTCATTAATTATGCAAAGGGGAGTGTTTTAATGCATGGTGAGCCGGACTTACTGAAGTGTAATACTAATCAAGTGAGTGCTTTGCTGCATTATGCATCAGAGACTTTGATTTATTCTAATTGTGGGCTTGTAACCGGATTTTTCGGGTCTGAATCTCTGGACAAAAGTAGGTGAGGAGGAATGAATGAGTAACGTTGCTTCGTTACTTTTCTGCCGTCCTTGTGGTGCCCTTCAGAAAAGTGTTTTAGGATGTTTTCCACATGAGAGGCTCTGATGTAGTCCAGAAAAGTGGACTGGGATTCAATGAAAACAAAAATCTAGGGTTCAAGTTATGTGAGACTGTGGTGCAGCCTGCAGGAGGTGTGAAAGCAATTCATCCCATAATCTTTTTGTAAATGTTCTCCTATTGTTAGACCATGTGTTAGGGAAGTTTAGTGTTTTGTAGCTTGCAAGTCCATCTTTCAGAGAAGAGATATTCTATCTGACTGCAGCTGTTTTTGGTGATAAGCTCACCTTCATTTGCATGCACACAGGGAAGTGCAAAGCTACATGCAGTTTCAGTGGGTTGTAAACACACCTCAATATAATTGCTCTCGATGAAATCAACTGTGGTAAAAACAAAAACACTAATTTCTTCTGTGCTCTCTTCCTTGTTTGCAAGTGGAAATAACAAAAAAGTGTCTTTGTTTGGATGGATTGATGAACAAAAACACTGTGGTTTGGAAAAATGTTCTTGTGTATGGAAGCAATTTTGCGAGGTTGAAAAACACCTCTGAAGTGATCTGAACTTTAGAACCGGCTAATCAGCTCAAGTGTGAAACACCTCCAAACCCTCCACCGCTCCAGTGGAGCTGCTAAATGATCATCTGCAGTCTGTGGCTGCACGGAGAAGCTCTGCGTGCTTTTGTGTGAATGTGAAGCAGGTTTTGTTGGAAGGTAAGCTGACTTAACCTTCTCTGCATGAGTGAAAGAAAAAGATAGGTCAAACACATAGAGGCAGTTCATGAAAGTCAAATCCTGCCTTCTATTTCAACTTAAATCCATAGTCGTGCATCGTTAGCCACAGCCATTTTCCTATACAATACATCTGCTGGCTGTCACAACAGCCGGCCGTCCAGTTTCGACATACACTTTTGATATGGCGGCTGATTTGGTTGGTATGTAAACGCTTTTCACCAGTGGTTTGACCGCAATTCAGACCACTGCTGCTTGAGGCCGAAACATAACACCCCGGCCTGCAGATTCACTGGACTGGAGCAGCTACCAGGTCTTAGCAGTGCTGGGTGGTTGTCTCCTGAGGTTCGGCTGGGATTTCAACTCTGTGTTAATCTGTTGTAATTAAAAAGATCCATCTGGGCTTCAGTGAGTCAGTGGAGTTTACACATGTTCATGCATGACATGTCATAGTGGCTTTATAATCACACCAGGTGTGCAGCACAGTAGTGTAGGGTGGCATATTATCTATAAGGCTGCTCATAAGCATATTCGTTAACTGAATGTATTCATAGTCATTGACCAATTTGTTTTTAACAATGACGGAAAAATCTGAAAGCCGTCCATCATTTTGACAGATTAAAAAACTGAGGGCGATCTACCAAAACTGTTTTGTATCGACAATGTTCAGTTTCACAAGGCAGGGTACAGGGGCATAAAAACAGTTTTTAAACAGTTAATCTGTTATCTTCACCTGTCTCTGCTCTGCTCTGTGCGTGTGGAGAGGCACAGGCAGGCTACATTGTACACGTAACATGAGGACCGTTCGCTGCTGTAACACTACGCTTCCACTATAATCAATGAAACTGGCTACACCAGGTGTGAGAGCAGCACATGATGTGTATACGCCACAGAGATCTGCTCTACAAACGTAATAATAGGCCAGTCTTCTATTTATATCTTTTATGGTGAAACACAAGAGAGTAATGATCGTGTGGCGCTCATGATCCTGCAGTGGCGGTGCGCCGCACGGTCGGTGTCTCTGCTCATCTTTTCTGTCCATACCCTTATGAATGCATGATCTATAAGCTTGTTCTGTATATTAATTATTAAAAAATAGAGGTTGTGTTTTTTGCATTTTATTGCTGTTCAAATGTAGGCTATTAATTGGCTATTCAAAGCATGTAGCTGTTCTATATGGCTGGAATTCTGGCATATTAACGACCATATTGTCTGTAAAGAAGAAAGTGTAAACCCTGCATGAAAATTAACCTGCATACTTACAGTAATTTACAGTTCATGATTTAATTGATCTTAGTGCTTCATAATAGTCATATTGGTTCTATTTGATACTGTAATGTGTTATGATATTAACATTTTCTGAAAATTATATCACAGGCGCCACAATATCAATCCCAGATTATACTCATAGTAAAAAGCAGTGATTTGATTAGTTGATGAAATTCAAATCCTTTCAGATGTCTCGATGCTCTTAGTCTCCTACATCATATAGCAGTCAGGTCAACTTCTATTAATGAAGAAAATGTCAACATAACTGCATAATCCATCATATCATATTAATGCTTTACTGTAATATTATACTCTATTGATTCCCCAGAACTTGCTCTTGTGTGAATGTGTCTGTCCATTGCAGTATAAGTGTGTGAGCTTGTGTACTTTTTTACTGTACATCAGTGTATGTGTGTGGTGGGTGGGGTGAGGGAGGGGGGTATTCATTGGAGCGTGACCTTGTTAAGGCGTGTGCCAGCGCTCACCTCATGTGTTTAATGTAACGTATGAGGCCCAATTAGATCATTGCAGGCGCTAATGTGAGGGGCAGCGTTTAGTACACTGAGCTCTGCCTCAAAAAAAGAAACATTGTTACTGTGACTGTGTGAGTGCCTTTTTAACACTTTTAGATCACATCCCTGGTCATAATGTTCATATATTTAACAGTATATGCCAAAGGATTTACAAAAAAATCAATTTCTTTGTATTCCTATCAAAATCCATTCCTTTTTTCTTCCTGTAAAACAAAAAGTGACACGTGCTTACGTAAGCCAGTACTAACCGATTTCAACCAATAATATCACAACATCCACCCGTCAATCAATCTGCAACTGTTAGCAGTTAGCAGCACAGAGCTAATGTTAGCTACCTAGCCAGTAAGAGCAGTGACAACCATATATACGAGTGGCAACGGTTGTGACGGCGTTGACAAACACACAGAGACACACAGACTCGCAAGGTGAAAACAAGAGGTCGAGCTCTTTCAAGGGACATGTTGCTGATTTTCACCCGGCTCCGTGTCACTGCAGCACCGGCAGTAACAGCAGTGCCACGGCCGCCAGGTGACGGCAGTTGCCGTGGGAGATGAGTAGGTGAGCGGTGCTGCTGTTACTGCCCGTGGCAGCTGGCACTGGCAGCACGGAGAGGCCGGGCACTGTGTCACACAGCCAGTTAAAAAACAGCAACGTTTCACTTTCATCTCTCCCTTGTACTCCTCCTGATCTAACGAGAGATGAGGGAAGTGTGTGTGGAGGTGGTGGTGTGTGGAGCCATTGCTTGCTAATCCTCTGTAGCTCCTTTCTGTGCTGAACTCTAGCCCGCCCACTTTTCAGAGGTCCAATCAAATGCGAAGGACTTGATTTCCTGCACAAATATTCAGTATTAATGGGAAATATGTCACCGCACAGTAGGCTTGCCACGATAGTCTGTGTTATTACACGGTGTTGGGTCGTACACTGATTACATTACTTGCCCACCGCCCCCACTGCTTGCGTTTTTAATTTTTTTTTAGATGTGTGTCATCTTCATCTCCCCCCGCTTTCATTTCCAACCAAACGAGAGATCCACTTTGTTTGTTTGTGTGAGATTCAGTACGTTTCACGGAGGGCACTACTGTCTCATGTCCAAACCTGGCGTCTGCCAAAATGGGCCGTGCAGCAAAAGCTCGTCCAGAGCACACCCATCCATGGTGTGTTTATGGTGTAACCGGTAACACCGGTGTTGTCACAAGTTTATTAACCGGTGACTCACTGTGGCATCCTGACCGCACAGAAGCTAAAGACGCTCTAATGACGATGCGACATGTGTGAGGCGAGCTTCCTTTTCTTCCAACACTTACATATGTAGCTATTGTATGATTCCATCTAATGGTCAAGATAATTTTAAGTGCAACAATAGCATGTACATCATATCTGGAGGTCATTGTGAACTGACAGACTGCACATCAATTGCTTGTGGTCCGAAGCCAATTTTGAACTGATTTCCATCGACAAAAACAATTTGCTGGACTGATTGTGCTCAGCCTTAATCAGGCAGAGTATATTTGCTCATAATTTCCTTAACAATAAAAAAACATTTTCTCCCTCATTTACATTTTTTACATTATTTCTAGTTTGCAGCTCCCATTCAGCTTGTCAATTTCAATGCACCGCAATTTGCATGAAAATACAAAGGTGGAAACCCCGAGCTTCTGTCTGCAGCGCTCTTGAGTTATTCTTTCTCTCTCCGTCTGTGATTGCAGGCAGTGACTCATCCCTCTGTCTGCCACCATGTCCACTCACACAAGACACATACAGAGATGATTATAGCTGTGGATCAGGTATGATCATGTCTTCTT
This sequence comes from Heterobranchus longifilis, assembly GCA_028570985.1. Lineage (NCBI taxonomy): Eukaryota > Metazoa > Chordata > Actinopteri > Siluriformes > Clariidae > Heterobranchus > Heterobranchus longifilis. The sequence continues at coordinate 14,022 of JAOVVB010239756.1, read as the reverse complement.
TGTGCAGAATTCTAAGTTCCTGAGTCTCTCTGACAAAAATAGAAAATGGGTTGGTGTCATGTCTTTGAATGAAGCCATCTCTCTTCTCTTTTTCTCTGGTGGGCTGACAAACATGTCCGTTTCACCAGGTCCCAGTCCGTGTAATAGCAAGGTTTTGTCATTCTTAGTCAGATGAAACACAAAAATCTCTAATGATGATTACTGTAATTGGCGCTCAATTTGTCTGCCTCAGTGCGTCCACCTCCCCTATCACCTCGAAAGCATCCCTCCCCCCTCCCCCCATACTCAATGATCTGCCATCAGCAGACATTTCCTGGGTTTTCTCATGCAATTATGCAGCGCGGCGTGTTATTGGTTTCCATGGTGAGTTTCTAAGATAAACATCAAAGTATGTGATAGGAGAGTGGCTTATTGATTTAAGAGATCTCGGGGTTGCTGTCATAATGTGTCCACATTTGACCTTTGACCCGTCTTTATGTTCTTTGACAACACGGCAGACTGTGGTTGTGATCGTGGTTGGACGGAGGAGACTGTGGGTCTTTCCTCCATTGCTTACAGAGATTGTCCCTTCATCCTCCCTCCCCCTCAGTTCACAGTCTCCTCAGACCTCACCGACACGAAGCGCAGTCCCAGCGAGCATTGATGCTGATGACATATGACATTTTCTGCACATGAGGACAAGATTTTGGCAGATGCCGGAAAATTCTCAGCTCAGCTCAGGTTGAAAGATTTATAGTTGCATGTTCACAGCTCCTACTTTATTTGATTCAGTCTTGATTTAAAAAGTGCAGACGTGCCTTGTTTTAAGGGTTTATTTTTATTTTTACCTTATTTATTTATTTTTTATTGCATCAATACAGAGGTTGCAATCCTAATCTCGCACTTGTACGATTACAATACACATATTCTGTTCTATTATATCAATTGCTGTACTGTAAGAAAGTACAGATTTATTTGTGCAGAACTTTTCAAAACAAAAGTGACACAGTGCTCCACAATCAAAACCGCACCATCATTTCTGAGATCTGGCAACATCGCTACAACAAAGTCTGGCAGAGCAAGAAACACCATTAGGAGGTGAACACCAAATTAATCACAGATGAAATGTGACTAATAAACTTGTCTAGGGTTGGAAATTAGCACCAGCCAAATGCTGGTAAAATATGCAAGTGGCTACTCGATTTGCTTCATTTACCAGCCAAAACCCCCCCCAACGGTAATCTATTGAGTGGCTGGTGCACAAAAAAGTTTTCTAACCCTGAACTCGTCATTAAACTTTGTGGTCGCTCTGTAATCTGGATAATAATTTTACTGTTTGCCTTTATTTTCTCTGATTTAGTGATGATGATGATGATGATGATGATGATGATGATCTCCCAGATATCAGCAATTAACTTGGTGAATACAATGATATTATTGCCAATAGGTATCATGGCCAAAACTACAAAAGCAAGACCAAGGTTGTATGGAATTTTAAAAAAAATACAAAAAAAGAATATCAACAGGCAGAATAGTTATAGCCATATAACAATATAACAACATAGAATTAAACAAGGAATAATTTTATAAAAGAGAGAGGGAAAAAAAGTCCAAAAAGAGAATAAAGAAGCAAGTCTTTCAAAAATGCTACATGATCTTTAGTAGGACTTCATGCCAACCCAAGCCAAGTTCATCTGGTAGACATTGTTTAGCACACCTCAGAGATCTTATGTTGCTATATGGACACAATATCTTTTTTAAATGAAAGAGTGACATGTGGCAGCCGTGATCACTGATCTCTTGATGACTTCCATGGTGAAAAAAAGAAGCTCTGACAAAGTACATGACCTCTGAACATTTCTGTGTTTTCCATACAGTAACTCATGTGTAGTCCTGTAATCTACAGAATAGAACCACAGCCCTCACAGAGGCCACTCTGCACTTGTTCGTCACAGTGAAAATCCCCTTCTGTTTTTCGCACACAGAGCAGCCGCAGTCCAGATTTCTCTGACAAACCGATCTCTTCATGCTGTATCTCTCCCCCTCTCTCTCTCACGCTGTCATAGCGCCTTTTCATCACTTTGTGTTTGTGATCAGAGTGGCGCTCACCACCACTCTGTGGTGGGCTGATGTGGTTTCAGCCCCCAGACATCCTCTCAGGGAGCGAGGGCCCTGTCTTGTCATGTGATTTCCAGGCATGTCTGGAGGCAGCGTGGGCGTTGGCAGAAAAGGGTGCAACTGGGTTAACTCATGCAACCCGTGGGTCTGCTGTGGTTTAGGCTTTGTGAAGAAAGGTTGTTAAATTGGCTGCTTCCACTGACTTTTTTCACACTTGTCTGCCAAACACCGCCAACTCCTGCCTGACCTCCTCTCCCACCACCGCTCTCTCTCGCTATACCTTTTACTCTGATGGTAGAGAAACACGACCTTTAGTGTAATTACCCTGACTGCATCTCCCTCATTAGACTCCTGCGGTGGAGCCCATAAACAGCTGCAGTATGTGGCCCCCAGTGAGCCACACAGTATTCACCCTGGACTCCTCACCCACACATAACCTAAATACACATCACATAGCTATTAGCCAAACCTACCGCCATCCAGTTATGAGCACAGGTTTGCAAAAAAAACTGCTTTTAACATCAAACTCTGAGCAGTCAACGAACCACGACTGCATTATTACACCCAACATTCCTGGCAGTATGACAGTAAGCATTTTATTTCTTTCACATCCACTGCCAACATCACCACCTCCTGAGACCCAAATCAGTGAAATGTACAGTATGTTACACTAACATGGTCTGGAAATCTATCTGCATATACTAGGGATGTTAATTTTCTTTTTTTTTCTGACCGATAGCCGACCCTCGTTAATCAATCATTAACCGTTAACTGACAAACAGTCCCAGTCCACCTGTCCGGGAGGCTCGGACATATGTCCAGCGTCTGCGGACAGCTGTGGTCTTAGCGGTCACCCAGCCACGATGTTGTGTGCATTGTTGTGTGGACACATGAATGGAACTAGGGATGCACTGATACCACTTTTTCCCAGACCGAGTACAAGTACTTACATTTGGGTACTTGCCGATACCGAGTACTGATATGAGTACTAGGGTTGTGTATTGCTTGTTTGTTTTTTCAGCACAGGTGGCGGTGCCTGAAAGAATTCTTTAAAAAGATAGGCTACATGGTAAGTGTGATATAACTGCCATATTATGTACCACGCTGGTCATGGTCACATTTAAATATATTTAAAATGTAACAACTTATTTCAACAGTCAATTCAACAGCAGCTTGGGTTACTCAGATTTCCGAGCTTACCTGAATGCACCGTGACTGTCCGAGCTGCACTTGAAAGCACCATGAAGTGCCGACATGCTGCTTTACCGCTCGCTGTTTGTTTACAGACACGTTACCACAGCGACACGGTGACTTCAGGGAAGCACGAAGTTTTTACACTTCTGTTGTTTCTCTAACACCTCCAACTCCAGCTGTGGCCGTGGAGTTTGGAAATGTTAGCTGCAAACTAACTGTTAGCACCAGTAAGATAACTTTCACTGTGTCTTTTAATGCAGCAGAATCCTTTTGACTGAAATACAGCCACACTTTAGTTGACAGTTTATCTTTAAGCTTTTTAACCGTATTTGCAGTCTGCTCTACTTTTGTCATCATTTATCTTAAACTATCTCCACACTCCGTCTACCTGCTCAGCTGACGAGAGGTGAACCATGATGTAAAGTGGGATCGGGTGGTAGCCTCTGAGTAGTTTTATGAGTACGAATACAAGTACACGAGCACAGTATTGGACTTGATACCGAGTACTGGGATCGGTGCACCCCTAAATGGAACTGCTTCCACATCCGCGTGACAGACACGAGTCTTCAGCTGTCCGCGGAGCGAATGTCCGAGCCTGTCTCCACCACATCCACCTGCGAGGTTGTCTGCTGTGTCGGCATACTCTGTGTTCAGACTTACACTGCCCACCCTCATCGATATAGTGGCATGTGTCACATAAAAGAGCTTAAAAAGATTAACTAGCAGTTAAAGGAGTTAAAGCAGTTTAACTGGTTAACTGATTTAAGTATTAATCTGTCAAAATTCTTATTGGTGGTAAACGTTTAAATGGTTAATTATGAACATCTCTTGCATATACGCTTGCTTGTCTCCAAATACCACTGCCAGAAGACAATGGAGATGCACCACAAACTTGTGTGTGTGTGTGTTCATGTAGTGACGTTGATGTATGGTTTGTTTACTCCAGATCCTGGAGCCGCGTGTGCTGGTTCACCTGCAGGCTTAGTCTGAGAGTCTTATTGAACTTCGGCTTTGTTCAAAGCCCCCTCAGGTTCACTGCATCCCTCATTTTAATAATCACTAGACGTTTTGATTGTGGAGAGTCAGAGTTTTTGACCATAAGTGCAACAGACTGAATCCATTAATAAAAAGTCAATGAGCATGGTCAATAAGGCAATTTAGCCAAATACATGAATCAACAATAGCGTATTAAAGCTCTTGCCAGTAAGTAGGTCCAGGGGGATGGTGTTTTGCTGCACGCTGAGAAAAATCTAATGCAATTATGATCAGAATAATGCCTGGTATTGACTGGTGTGAGAGGCCATGAGGTGCAGGGGTGGGGCTGCTCTGGGGATGACCCCTTCCCACTTCATGATTGATTGGGTGTGTCGGAGCAATTGCAGCCCAAATGACTCAGTGCGGGCCTGTGTGTCGAGCTGCGTCCAGGCTGGGCTCACGTTATTAACTTACCCAGGAAGAGGGCACCGTAAATAGCCTGCAGTGGAGCCTCGCTGGGGGACACTGCAGAAATAAAGAGGGGAAAAGCAGCCCCGCTAAACTCAATTTGTAATTTAATCCAGGGTGCTGCCATCGATCGAAATCTGCTCCTGCAATAGCAGCCAACCTGCAGCTGGGCAATGGATTAAAGCACGTACCAACTTATCATCCTCACTCCACTGCTGCCCGCTGTTTCCCAGATTGTCGTGAAATTGTCTCAATTAGTTTTCTGTACATTGTCTCTTTTTTGTCTTTGTCATATAAACAATACTTTGTCTCAAACACACATACATTCATCATGCAGGTTTGAAAACCAGGCACAAGTTACAGAAAATACAGTAGCTTCCCCTAATTCTTCAAAGGTCTTCATTAGTTAGACTGAGAGGCCTCCATCTTAAGAATCACATCCATGAAGACAGCATCCACAAGGCTTTTTTTTGTACCAGGCTGTAAACGTGTTCATTTCTACTGTAAAGTTGGTCATTTTAACATGGGGGTCTATGGGGATTGACTCGCTTTTGGAAGCAGCCTCAAGTGGCCACTCAAGGAACTGCAGTTTCATGTAACGTGTATTTAGAGCGAGAAAGACGTGTAGGGTGGACATGAGGGGTGGTGGATGGGTCAAACAAACACAGGACTTTCACCCAGGCGACCGATGTTCGAGTCCGGTGTGAAACCAACACCAAAAGTCTATGTTGACAAACGTACTTATTATAACTCAAACCATGGTCTTTTCCCTAAACTTACCCAAGTGGTTTTGTTGCCTAAACATAAAGAAGTAGTTTTGTTTGTATTCAGAATGTAAACCATGTGTCCCACGTGTTAAAAACAGCATCCATGAGCGTCAGATTTTGACGCGTAGGGCTGCCCATTGCGTTTAATAGTGATGCCATCGGTCCTGACAATGTGTCCATATATGACGAGTTGGGAATGAGAATGCGTTGTGATGGTTGGGCTCTCTGTGACCCCCAGGCCATTGTTTCTTTAAAGCCCTCAGGACCGAGGTTAAGTGTGGTCCTTTTGTCAGCTGTATTATACGATGTCATGGCAGGGCAGCGCTCCCCATGGACCGCCGCTGCGTTTGATCTGAGCTCAGTGTCTGAGAGACGATACCTGTGTTAACTACCAGCTGTCAGCCACGACCAGTAGCTCCCTCCACACCAGGGAGCAGGTTCACATCAGTCATGGATAAATTGTTGCTGCTCCACTCCCATCTTCACCTTCTGCTGCTCCACATATGAATGTGATTCCAGAAAAGCTGAGTGCATTGTGGCAAATGAGCGTGGGAGGTGGATTTGATGGATGCCTCTGTCTTGTCAGACGGGTGGTACCGACAACTCCCTGTAAAATAAATTGTATGTCTCTCTGCTGTTGCCCTGACAGCATTAGGGCACTATTTGTGCCAAAAGCAAGCTCTGCGTAAGCACGGTAAGACAAACTATACATCAGCCTCTGCAGTCATACTTTGGTTGAGCTGTTTGCCATATGGAGCAATGAAAGGCTTTTATATTTATACGTTCTGCCACGGTTGAAAGTGTGAGAGGCGAAAGGGAAAACGCATGGCAGCTTTTCTGTGAAGTAATATGCCGAATTCCCCTACAGAATTTTTATTAGTTGCGTGTTTTGCTTGCAAACTCCTATATAATGCTGGTAGTACATTGAGCTTTTAGTTTTATTATTGCGCACTTTAATCAGCTACTTGCATTTATTCTCATAAATTCAGCATCCCTCTTAAGGGTTAACATTCCATTGGCTGGTTCAATGTAAAAGGCACATACTGTACATTATTGGCTGACCTAATGGAAGCTGTCATGCTTTCACTGACCCCACACAAACTCCTTCATCTTATTTCCCTTGGTAGATAAGGAGAATAGACTCGATTGTTGCTGTGAGATATAAGTGAAAGACAATCCTACCATTTTGAACAAACTGTAATGGACTTTTTTTTCCCTCCCCCGTGATTTCTCTTTTCTGTCCGCCTCGCTACGTGTATTTTGTTCAGCAATACCGTACGACTCTCAGGTTTTTATCGGTTCCATGTGTTTCATGCCCGGTCGGGGACTAGGAGGGAATGAATTGATCCCTAAAGAAACAGCCTGCTTCAATTCTCTGCATCGGTTTAGCCAATCAGCACCCCTGCTGCTCCCACTCACTCTCATGATTGTCTCACTAGAGTTTCGGTAATATCTCCAGGAATGCCTGCGAGCACACACACACACACACACACACACAAACACTATCTATCCCTTCATCTCTCCGTCTCGTACATACAAACTTTACATGCATCAACCGCTGAGCTAACAGGAAACAGTCCCAGCGTGTGAAAGACTGGCCGGTCTCAACCGCACTCTCACACAAGCAGGATGATTTGCAACCTATTATTTTTATTTATTGGCTTTCAGTAACTTTTCAGCCATTATCTCGTGTCAAATGAGGCGCTACTATTGACTCACAGTCCCCAGATATCAAAATATCACATAGGATACAACACTGTAGGTCTTTCACTGTGGTCCTGACGGTATTTATGGAAAAAGGCCAAACAGCCAATGAATCCCTGCATGACTGCGATGATGTAATGTTGACCTTTGCCCTGGATGTATGTCTCATTTTTATGATTATTGAGGGCATCAGGAATTACTCAGCTGCATAAAGTGTTGGGGGGGTGGTCATTTTAGAGATTAGGTTGAGTCTTTGGAGGTAATTTATAGTGAGTGTGATTTATTTTTTTCTGAAATTGAAAAATGGGCTCAATTCATCAGGTTCAGCTATTAAAGCACACACACTCCTTTTTACCAACCGTTGTATTCCCAGACAACTTTCTTTTGTGATATGATTTATGCTCTGGCTAATCCGTCACAATCACAAGCTGGGAAAGATGTTTTCAGCACCATCGCACGCTGTCAAGGGCATGGGTTGTGATTTAGGGCATGTGGATCTGTTGCCGCTGTGAAGGGAGGAAGAGGCTCGAATCGAGTCCGGTCCGCTCCCGACATGGGTCAGTGGAGATCGTGAAGGCCCCGGAGGAAGTGGAAAGATTTTCTTGTTTTTCAAGGTTTATTTTTCTACGTGTTGGGGGAGATGGAGGGGTGCTGGTTTGCAGCTTTCAATTGAACAAGATGGATCAAACATCTTGGAAAATAAACACACGCTCACAGAGACGCACACTTTGTCATTCTCTTCATTGCACATAGAGTAATTCACTCCATCAGTTGTGCACATGTGTGCAAGCACGCACGCACACACGCACGCACGCACGCACGCACGCACGCACACACACACACACACACACACACACACGCTAACATGCACTCAATTACCACCGCTGCTCAACATGCAGTAACACTCCAGCTCCCCTGACACTGACTATACTCTAAACAAACAGTCAGATGAAAGCTCAGGTACACGTCAGAGTTAGCTCTACTCTAATGAGCTGACCAAAGGTAATGGATTGCTCATTACTGCAACTTAAGTGGGTCTTGCCGGGATTTGTTAAAGGGAGAAATTTAACTTTAACCATGTCTGGCTGTCAACTTCAGTGAGACTTTCTGCTGTTCTTAAGGTGGCTGCCGGAGCTAGAGGGTGAAAATGAGGGAATTACATGTCTGTTAAGACTGTTGGATTTTTATGAATGAACTTTTTATTTAGAGGAAAAAGTAATGAGTGGGATGTTAATGAATGATTGTAATTCTGTGGTTTTGAGTCATGCAATGTGAGATGATAAATGATGTAATGAGACATTAGATTGATGTGTTATACTGTATGTGAGATAATACATGAAATATATATGATGAGATGTTAGATTTGAGATGAGACATGAGAGATAAGACATGAAATTCCATACATGAGCGATAATATATGAGAGATGACAGATGAGATATGAGAGATGAGATATGAAGCAGGAGGGATGAGATGAAGATGATATGAGTAGAGCTGCACGATATATCGTTTCAGCATTGACGTCGTGATGTGCGCATATGCAATAGTCACATCGCAGGACGTGCAATGTTTTTTAGAGTGCGACACCGTGAGCCGGAGCTGGCTCATGAGAATGAGCTGGATGTCTGTTTGGCCATGTAACGTTATGTAAAGGATGTAAGTGTAAGCAGCTGAAAATGCTTTAATCGTCCATTCTGTACCGTTATAGTGTAGAGACAGGGCGGAATGAAACAAGGTCTTTGAGCGCACAGTCTGCCTGGGGGATTCAACTCTGTGTTTTCCTCTGAGGCAGTGCGGCGTGACCGGCTCTCGGCTTTGAAAAGCCCAGGACCCGGTGTGAAGGTTTAATGCACAGCTCGCCTGGACCTCGCAGCTCCCCAGGGCCGTGGACTTAATAACCACAGTTATTTAATACGTGCAGGGGAACTTGATGATTATAACAACAGGGACATGTCAACATACAGTCTGCAGTTCACTGATGCATGAGTTTATTACCTTAATTATGTAATGACAGCCCGGTAATAAAATGCATTCTTCCCTCTTTGTGTACTTCATGTAAAAGTGGGTGGACAAAACGTTAGAACCATCTTTCAATATTTCTCTGGATTGTATTAGACTGGACAGCTGTACATAATAAACTTATGAATCATTATACATACAAGGTTTAAGGAAACTGCTGATTGACATGCAACCTAATACAACCCACCCTGGCCGCAGTGTTTGTGTTGGTGATTTAGCTTCTTCGAAGTCCTTTATCCTTTAGTCCTTTATATTTATGTAGTTTTGTTTACCTCTTGTAAAATGGTTCTGATGACTGGTGGATATGAATATAATCACTTGTGGATTCCACTGTTGTCGTTGATAGATATCGCCAGAAACAACATTGATATTATTAGAATCACTGGCGCTGTCTTACCTTCCTTTTCTGGCAGACCCTCATTATGTGAGAGAGAGGACAACTCCTGTCCTTCAGTCAACACCAGCAAAATGAGAAATTCCTCATCGCGACCCCACAGCCTCCACAGCTCGCGACCTAACACCTGTTCAGTAATGATGGATAGAATGGAGATGGCAAGGTCACAAAGTAAACCACAACACTGTAACACTCTTTGATGTGTGTGTGTGTGTGTGTGTGTGTGTGTGTGTGTGTGTGAGCCGAGTGGTCGTGTGTGTGGAGGGTCGTGAATATAACTTGGCTGATGCTGGTCTGTGTTGAATAGTTGTCAGGTGTTAGACATTACAGTCCTCACGCCCTCCCCCGATGTTTCACATCTCTCATGGTTTATAACACTTTCTGACACACATTCGACTGATTCTCCTAAGCGCAGAAGACAAGCCTGTGCCCACTACCCTTCCTTTCTCCTCCAAAGCGAGGCCGTCACGGCTGACACCTGCCCAGGAAGCGCTTAAAACAATTAGAACTCCCTCGAAAGCTAAAAAAAAGAAAGGCGTCTGCCAAGAAGAGAAAAAGAGATATAAAAGCATCTTAGATTAAAAACCCTAAATTAAATCAAGTGTGCCATCAGTGCGTGCCGGGGAGGGTCCCTAATGGCAGGCTTCTCATTCTTTTATTTCATTAATTCCCTCTCCTTGCTCAGCCATCTCCTACTGTAACAGCCTCTCTGACTCATCTGCTGCAGGAGAGGGGGAACGGGAGGAAAAGCACCCAAGAGTGGAGGAGTGGGGGTGGGCGCAGTGCCCGCTTGAGGCGGAGTGAGTCACGACGCACCACAGGACCCATTCATCACAGTGTGGCGCTGGCACTGCCTGCACCTTGGCAGTGTCCATCACAGCCAACCTGAGCAGCCGTGAAAATTAGTCTGCTTTATCTCTGGGCTCTCATGTTATTGTTGCAGCCTGTGGTCCTGTGGCTGAGGATGAAAGGACACGAGCACAAGACCCTGGTCGGCTAATGTCAGGACACTGTACACTCTGCACATAGAAAAGATGTGTTCTTACACCCTAAATTATACTTATCAGTCTAAATGACTTGTGCTACAATAGAAAAGAGCCACCATCTTCCTTACAACCCAGCCATCCCACATTTACTATTACTATCCAATTCTTTTTTAATATCAGTTATGGTTCTTATGGACCACGGACCATATTGTGGACAATACAACACCACATCGTCTTCTAAATAGTGGTAATACTCACCGCTGTTGTTGACCTGCTTTGAGCAGCTGCCAATAACATGAAAGGGCATGTTACTGTATGTTCTTGGACATACAAATGTGTATTATTACCATAGACTGTATAACATATTGATGTAGTCTCCGTGAAATCACCCATAGGTTTCTGAAGAGTTGAAATTAAGCTCAAAGTGGGTGGCTCCTGGTGGCTCCGGCCGTCGCCATCTTGGCAGTGCCTGACGCCGTGTAATGTGTAATGTGTTCACATTACAGGCGTCAAAAGCTACAAAGAGCCAAGCGTGGCCAGCTACACTGTCGCCGAGTCGTTGTCAGGTAACTGTCCGGTGTAGCCCATTTTGTTTCATTTCACATTTCACCGCCGCATTACATCCATGTGTGCACCACAATACAGAGGAAGCTAGCATAGCATCAGCTAACTTAGCTAAATGACACAGTAGCAGAGGAGAGGACTGGAAACAGTGAAGTAGTCGCTGCACTGTGTCACTGGAGCGCTGAAAAAAGTTGAGCCCAGCACAACTTTTTTTGAAGCTCGTCACGCCTGTCACCCAGCGACAAGTGTCAGCCGTCAGTTTGTAGCGCCATGTCACCAGCTTCCATTGAAATGACTTGTAGATTGTTGCCATGTCACCCGTAGTGTGGACACAGCGTAACTCCCAGCTAATCCAGAAAAGGGCAAACAGGTGGAGCGTGGATGGAGCTGAGGCGGGCCGAAGTCTCCAGTGACGGCACCCACCGTCACGCCACACCCTTAATTATACATAACTTAAAGTCTTAATATAATTTAAATGGGTGAGTTATATAAAAATGTACAGTTGTCATGAATGGGGAAATTTACTATAGAGACCAAAACTGTTTTTTGTACCAGGCTGTAAATGTGTTAATTTCTGTAAAGTTGGGCATTTTAACACGGGGGTCTATGGGGATTGACTCGCTTTTGGAGCCAGCCTCCAGTGGCCATTCGAGGAACTGCAGTTTTTGGCACTTCCGGGTTGGCTTCATTTTTCAGCCCCGGAGGTTGCTGCTTGATAATTACACATTTGAAGTAATTTCGTAAAATTATTCAAAAACAGAGGACAATAAAGTCTCCCTCATAGAATAATGGTGACTTAGGTGACGAGAATGAATGTGACGCCTCAGGATTCAACTGTGGGAATAATGCCCTTTGTCTGAGAGTGATGTGCTTTATAGTGCAGAGATGGTTAGAAGTCAGGTTAGAGGAGAGAACACTTCAGGTGTGTGACATCAAATGATTTCTGGAGTCAGGCTTTTCAACTCTTTTGAAAACTTTTCTGCCAAAGTGCAATGTTGTCATGTGCCATTTTAATCGTCCCCAGGTGGATCATTACAACAGAATGGGTTACACAGATTAGAAATGCATGAAGCAGTGAGAACATAATGCAAATAACAATAGAGCATAAACAGTAAATATGTGTTAATACCTAACATGTGTCATGTATAATACAAGCACAAATTAGGTATAACATGCAGTCAGCATGAATGAAGGCATGAGGATTGATAAAATACAGCAAATGCAGCACTGCAAAGTAACTATAGAATTGCATTAAAAAAAACGGAAAAGATAGAAGGTATAAAACATATCCAAATACACATTTTCTTTATGTAAAAATAACTTAATTTAGACAAATTTACACATGGATCTGCAAAATGTGCAAACAGTCCATACATGTCCGTAGGTCTCTGCTTCTGAATAGATTCCATTACTTGTCCACAGAGGATCTGTATCTTCTTTAAAGCAGCTTGTTGCAGCTGTTCTGAATCACTCCTCCTAACATCTTGAATCCACTGAATGTCAGATGCTGAAGATCGGATAGTGTTTAGGGATGAGACACTAAAGGCTTGTTGTGTATTTTATGTGCATCTCAGTGCACTGCGGGTTAGTCTGTGTGTGCTACTCATTAGTTAGTGAAACCACATGTGTGTTTCCATCTAAACAGTGTTCTTGTCAGGGGATTAAGAACAATACTAAGATGGCATTGATCTTTTTCCCATGAGGTATGGTTGGAAAATGGATGATGTTTCCCGTTTTTTCTGTTTCTCTGGAACTGTGGGATACTGTGCTGACCGACAGGAAGGTCCGCTGAGCAGACGGAAAGTTGGAGCCGTAAAGTTCTCAATTCAAAGTTACTCTGAATTGCAGTCGCTGCCTGGTGGGAATAAAAGTGTCAGACACATGTTGATTTAATCTCACCTTTCTTACCCCTTCACCTGACGTTGGCTGTTTTGTTTATTCAAATCACATGTCGACCATATGATGTTACATTTATATATTGGCTTTCTGTTGTCTTTGATCAAGCTGTCACGGCCAATTTTCCGCATATATACCAGATATGAATAATGCATCACTTTACGATCATCACCATTTGTTTGAGTCAGCAATGCTAATTCAAACCGGATCGGAATTGTTTTACAGCGACTTTCTTTTTGGTAATATGATTTCCATAATTAGACGTCACATGTCTATTGTTTACAAGTGTTGTCATTTTCTTTGTTTAATGACTGTTTCATGGTCAGCTCAGAAATGTGTGGACCATATGCTTCATCCAACGTTCAGTTTTAACACTAAAGTTTTGTGTGAATCAGCTCACGACACACATCGGGTCTCACATTCCCCTCTGAGCCCAAAAGCCCTCGGGCGGTTTCATCCCTTTTCGTATAAAATCATGGATGGACATCACACGTCTTTAGGAGCCTCTGCGGCACATTGCAGGCCCTCATAAAGATTTCATTTACAGCTGTTGAATCACCCCTCTGTCTCTTTTGTTTTCTCCATCATTCCTCCTCTCACCACTGCCCACACCCTCACTGCAGATGACAGGGCTTCGTACCCAAGGCCACTGTGTTACTCACCACTCTCGTTTTTTTTTTTTTTTAAACTCAAGACTGGTCGGACTGTGTTGCTTCAACCCCCCTCTCCTCTTCCTCTGAACCCAACCACCCCGAACACCACATCCTCCCCCTCATCCCCCATCATCTATCTCCTCTGTGCTGGTGTCTGGTCCGCCTCCCTCACTTTAATCTTATAAAAGTGGATTTCTGATATAGAGAGTGAGAGGGCTTTTAAGTGGATGGTATTGAGGTTGGTATAGAGTGTGTATGATGGGTGAGAGGCTGAGGGCAGAGTGATGTGATGGGTAGGGGGCAGGTG
>JAOVVB010239742.1:0-37749 GCA_028570985.1 Heterobranchus longifilis | reverse complement strand
AAACACAGTGGTTTATCCAGTGTGTGTGTGTGTGTGTGAGTGTGTGTGTGCATGTGCGTGTGCGTGTGCATGTGAATTAAGTCCAGCTCAATGGTTAGCAAAGCCACAACCAAGCCCCTCAAGGACAATTCCTCTGTGTCTATATATATGTGTGTATATATATATGTGTGTATATGTGTGTGTTTGTGAAACTAGTGTTGGCTCGGGCCGAGCAACATTTCCAGTAAAGTGTCAGAGTGTTGCATGCTGGGACAGAATCTAAACATGGAGGGAGAAAGACTGTAATTTAACTGGGAGGAGCGCCTCCATCTCTGTCCTGTTTATCTCTCCGTCCTCCCGTCGCTCCGTCCGTCTCTATATCTGTCTTTCCCTCTGTCCGCCACTCTCCATCCCAGCGTCCCTCACACTCTCACTCTCACTGTACCCCTTTCTCCTTCACTTGCTCCACCTCTCTTTGCTTAAATCCCTCCATCTGCTCTTTTCCCGTGTTTGTTCCAGACAACAGAGGAGCGGATGACAGAAAAAGGGAGCAGAGTCGGATACATTCAGTCGCTCTGGTGCTTCTGGTCGCTTCACTTTAGTTCAATCGTTCCTCTCGGTGATGGCTAGTTCCTGGCGTGCAGAATTGGTGGCACCCAGGTAAACATTAGCAGGGCCAGACAGTGTTATCGGTCAGCAGTCAAAGAGTTCCAGCTCATAGACTGAGCCCATCCTTTATATTCTGGTCCACACAGTCATGCCTGGAAGTATTACGGATTCTCAGAGTTCAGACAGCTCAGCTCCCATTCCTGTGTTCAAATTAGCACTCATTAAAAAGTTAACATCTGGATCATCATCCGGTCAAAACATCCACAATTATCTTTTTTTTTTTTAAAAACAGCCAGTAATAGCAACACCATTTTAAAAAAAAAAGTCTTTTGGTGTCTCTTTTGCCCCAGAACATCCCAAACATCCCAAACATCCCGTGGGCTCCGGCTGCTTGCTGGATCACAGTAAACCAGGTGAGAATAAAACAGCAGAGGCCAATGAACTCCACCATTCTCACAGCCCATCTGTAGTGTTGTGTTCATGTCTAAATCCTTAAAAACACCATCAGTGACTATGTTTACATGCACACAATATTCCGTTTTTTGCTCTTATTCTGAAAAAGACAATATTCCTACTAAGCTGTTTACGTGGCTAATAAAAGAACATTCCACTAATATTCCACCGGTGGAAAACCAGCCTCCCTCTTTCATTCTTTCAACCACCTTCTTGAAAAGGCCGGCGTTGTGATGTTTGTGTATATCCCAAAGCCTGTTGATATCCAAGTCTTTTCATAATGTTTCATGTAAACATGGCTCGTGGCTCCGGCCGTGACAACACTCTCGCCTGGATCTCGCCGCTTCTCCGGGCCGTGCGCCCTCTCTCCCTGCTGTTCATAATGTTTAAAAGTAGGTGTGTCGCCTTCCGACCAGAAATGTGGGCTTTTCTTTTCTGCATGCATCTCTACCCCTGCCAAACTGTTGGTTTGTGTACAATAACCATAGCAACGCACAGAGCTGACCGTAAGATGTAAACTGGCTGTAAACGGTCAGGCATATCCCACATGCCTTAATTAGAAAATGCTATATTTAGATATTTTCATAATATGCAATGGGAATATGCCGTTTACATGACCCGTATCAAATTCGTAATATTGTCATATTGTGAATAATTGTGGAATATTAGTGTGCATGTAAACGTACTCAGTGATTGAGCTCAAATCTCTGACTGTATCCCCCTCGGCGAGATTCAGCTTGTGATGGAAAATAGTGAGAGGAAAGTGACTCTGCAGATCCAGTAGTTGAGGTGTGGCGTGGTTGTTTGGCCGCAGCTGAAATCCCTGGCAGCTCCTCCGCTTCAGAAAGCTTTGTGATAGACTGTTTTGATCAGCTGTATTGGCAGGTGGCGTATGGAATCAGGTTTAGTTGTTCGTTTGTTCCAGGAAATTACTCCTTTGTGTAGAGATGCGATTAAATTTGGCTTTGCTTTCCAGTTGTATTTGAGCAAAGCTTAACTGCAGCCTTCCAAGAGTTATACCATTTGTCCACAATACAAAGAGGTCAGTCCAGAGACTGCTGCCCCAGCAGGCTTCCTGTCTTTAGACACACTCACAGACATCAGTGCCAGTGTTTAGACACAGCCGTACTCGTACCACACAGTCTGAGGGTCGTTGTTGGGGTCAGGGGAAGCAGGCGTGCTTTTTGGGCGTTCCACAGAGCCACACCTCGCTCTCTCACTATCTTTCTTTAAGTGGGAGGAGTCACCTGACCGCCCCTCCCCGTGCTCTGGCGCGTCATCTGGCCGCAACCCGGCAGGCACAGCCCTGACGGGGGTTACCATGGCGACCTCTCCGCGGTGGTGGTAGGAGGAGGACGAGGTGGGGCCGTTCCGAGAGACGGGAGTCCTTCCTCTGTCTCTTTCTCGCTCTGCGTATCTCTCCGTCTGCAGATTGAGAGAGGACGAATGGTGAACAGGCGGATTTAGGAAGTCTCCGTGCTGATTGGTCGGACCAGCCAGCCGAGCAGAGAGCGGCCGTTCTCTCCCACTAGCCCCTCCCCCTTGTCTCCGAACAACCACCTCGGATTGGCCTTCATTTCCACGGAAACTGTCTGGCCCGTTGGAGCGCAGCAAGTCAGCGGAGGCCAGGCTGAAAGCCCTGCTCAGTGATTGGCCGGTTCTGTGTGTGGTGGGCGGGCCCGAGGCTGGGGATTGGCCAACAGGTTGGCGGGGCGAGGGCTTGACGCTCTGGCCTGGCCTCTGGTTGGATGACTGTACAGTGGGCGTGACGTAGCTGGTGGGAGTCACCTGATCTCTGCCAGCTGGAGCCGAGGGGGCGGGGCTTCTGGTGAAATAGTCTGTCATCAAGTCCTCCCTGCTTCCTGTCGACACCTAGACAAAGAAAAGAAAAATTACAAAGAGTAAACAGGGGAAATTTGGTTCTTTTAGGGTTTAGCTAACAATGATTTTCCAATTGAATCTGAGATCAAAAATGGCTGGCTACACATATAACCAGCATATCACTCACCACTCCACCAGTACACTGATTGTATTTTGAATTTTCTCTTAATCGCAAACACAATTTAGGAGTGGTCCAGGCCTGTCGTAGGACTCATGTGCAAGTGAACTTCAAAACGACTTGCTGCAGCGAAACGTTTTTCATATCGAACTATTTCTTTTTTATTCCAGTGACAGTACGACCCTCAGGTGACACGGCACCATTAACAGCACTCGTTATATATAATTATGTTCCCATAACCATAATAATAGTTCTAATGCTGATGCTGTTAAAAAGTGCAGACTTTCCTTTGAGGAGCTCCGAAAGCAGATCTTCAATCTCTGAACTTGTAAAGTTGTTTTTACTCTCTGACGGTAGCCTGGCATCGCCAGACTAATTCACAAATGCAAATGTGAACTGCTCCGTTGATTTTCAATTTCCATATCTTTCAATTTCCATATATTTCAATATCAACAGCGCAGACCACAATGCCTCTGATGCCAACCAATCAGAGCAACAAAACGTGACCTACAACCAATCAGAGCAACAAAACCTGACCTACAACCAATCAGAGCAACAAAACGTGACCTGCAACCAATCAGAGCAACAAAACATGACCTACAACAATTAGAGCAACGCACATACAGGTTGGAGAAGTGCTTGAAACTTGAAGAATGAGAAAAATGGGCCACAAACACTTACAAATTTCAACTTAACAGAACACTCAAATGTGTTTCTGAAAACATTTTAGGTGAGAAAATGGCAATAAAGTAACATACTCTTGATTCATATTTGATCAGCACTGCCTAGTTTGACCGATTGATCTGAATTTATTTTCTTTTTTTAATCATTAAAAGAGTTTTATTTCCAATTTTCATTTTCCTCTTTGAGGGTAAGTACATACATAGATGCATTACGAAATAATTAAATACAAAAGATACATGTAACCCCTCCACACCACCCCCTCCCCTATCCCACCCAACAGCCCTCCCCTCATGGAACAGAAAAAGGTCAGATCAGGAGATGTCACATAAAAAAGGAATAATCATTCACAATGTGAAAGAGAAGAGTTGTAAAATAAACTCAATAAAAAGTAAAAAAAAACACCAAGCACACTTTAAGTTCATGTTGACAATAAGTTTTTAACCTCCTCTACGGCATTCTTCCACATTTCCAATGTTTGTGACTTAACACCATTAACCTACAACTCCAGGTAGATCACGTCAAGAAGAGTTTGTAACCAATGTTTTAGTCATAGTTGGTGGGGTGGTAGCCAATGTAGGACTATGATTTATTTTTTTTGCTGCTGTCATGGCAGCCAGCCAAAGTTTGCGTTCTCTCTTAGAGATCTTGAACCTGGAGTCGTCGCCAAGGAGGAGAGCAGATCTATCAAGTTTTTATTTTGATTGTATGTAAAAAATACTTGGCAATAAAACTATTCTGATTCTGATCTGAATTCCTGCTGAAAGTCACCAGTTAACATGGTAACGCTATAATTCATTCAACACCAGCATGGCGGTCGGGGCACAAACTCATTTTGCAGCTCAACAAAACACTAAAATATATTTCTGAAACATTTAGGCAAGAAATAGTAACATAATCTTGATTCATATTTGATCAGCCTTATAGTTTCACAGTTTTCTGAGCACTGCATGAATGGATGTACAGCATCATATGAGATAAACGGTTGTGGATTGAAGTTTTTAGTCGGTTGGAAAAATGTTTGAATGGCAACGAGGCCAGACCAATATGCAATAGTGAATGAAACATACTTAGCAGATAGGGCTGGTTCCCAGACTAGGTGTATCTAATTTGCTTCCCCAACCGCTGTTGTACTGTCCCACACAGTGGCAGGTCAGCAGTAGATGCTACACAGAAAAAAAAAATATAATAATGGAGTAACCCTTTAAGTACAGAATATGGGATATTATAGTACTTTCACTATTTTTCTGACACCAGTCTGTGCTTTAGCTGGTATAACATCTACTGCATCACATTATTTATATACTTTTTAAAGAATGATAATTCCAAGCTTTTATTCTGAATGGCAGATGCAATTTCTGGAAGTCTTACTTCCCATGAACCGTGTGCTCAATTTAGCAATCCGTTCGTACAGTTTATTAATCTGTGTAGATGGTTTATCAGTATGTGCACACAGACTATTAAGACATGCACTTGGTTTAGCAATTCATGTGCACATATTTCTGTGCCAGTATTCCTCTCTACTACATGACCCCTGACAGGCATTGTACATTCATGACATGAGCTACTGCGGGTGCAAAGCTTTGCCTTAAACCATGTGACTGACTGAGCTAAATTTGGTTACCAATGAACACTTCTTGTGCCAAAGATTAAATCACATTTTGACAAAGAACACTACCACTAAGGGACTCAGCAGCAGACTCATACGTGGACATTTTTATAAACAGATATTTTTGTCCATCCACATGACCGTTTTGATAAATATCTGTCCACACCAGGGGACGCTCCCGGGTCGGTAGGGGCCGATAAAAGCTACGTCAACAACTCATGAAAAAACAAAGAATCTGAGCATATAATTAGTTTTAGCTTTAGTTTTGGTGGTAGGAACAGATCAAACAACAGTAAAACAATAGAAGCTAATTATTTCTTTATCTTTCTGGTACACGGTCCAAGGTGCTGTGGAGAAACTGAAATGTGACTCGTGGAAGTTGCTGCTTAGCGTACTGCTCACCGGTAGCCGTTAGCATGTAGCCATTGCCGTTGTTGTTTCTGGCACATGCTCATTAAACAAAGCAACACAGGGCATGTGCAAACTGAGGAGATGATGTCATTGTTTCCTGAAAATCTCCCGGTTTACACATTCACATGGACACACAGTAACAGTAAGAAAATATTCACCTTAGAAGGGGTTTTAAAAAATATATGTTTTAAGTGACGTAAAACTCAGTTGACATGTGGATGAGAACAGAGAGGAAAATATCTGTTTACAAAATATATCCAGATACATGTAGACAGGGCAAGAAATTAAAGATGCCTGCGTGTGTGTGTCTTCTACTTAGATAACAAAACCTAAAAGTTATGTGAAACCAGAGCAGTTCAGATCGGGTACAGAACTGACACATACGGGAAGCTGGCTGAGAACTGGCAACCAGATCTTAGACTGAATTGACTTTAAGGTATTTTGTTATTCTTTTTCCCTGATGCCACCTTTCTCTCTCTCTCTCTCTCTCTCTCTCTCTCTCCCTCCCTCCTCACGTGTCCAGGATTGAGCAAACGAGAGCATCCCTCCTACTGTCAAGTTGACTTATCGGAGACGTCAGGGAAACCGCAAGAACGTGCCACAGTTCAAAACAATGTATCGGGGGTTGGCGTGTCTGGGTGTGTGTTGTGTATGTGTGTTCTTCCAAGTACGCAAATCTTAGATGGCACGTTGCCTGGTTCTCACTGTGGTATCCGTGTGTGTGTGTTGATGTGAGCTTCCTGGAACCTGCGTGTTGGGTGGCATGGTGGTGTGTGCGTGTGTGAATGTTGGGTGACCTTATTTGTTTTTAGGGATAGGCTGACTGTCCTGTCTCAGAACAGATGGATGGACTGCAAGCTAGAAGAGTGTGGAGCAGCCATCTTGCTTTCCAAATTGAGCAGCGGTTGACCAATGATTTCCAATTAAAAAAAAAAAAGTTTTTCTTTTTTCTCATTCGCAGCTGAATGCCTAACAACAGCTGCTTTGAGGTAGGCTTTGAGTAGGTATAATTTTTACAATGTTTGCCATCTTAGTTAATTTAAGTCATTAAGATATATCGTCTGGGCACCATGATTGTTTGTACAAAATTTCATGCCAGCCCATCCAATAGTTGTTGGGACATTTCAGTCTGTGGACCGACCAACTGATGGACATTGTTATCCCTGGAGTCATGGAGGAGGCATGGCCAGAAGCAAACCTTAATATAGAAATGAAAATACAAGAACAAAGTCAATCAAAGGTCAAAACAAGTGGTTTTAAGACTGTGGGCATCCCCTGTAGTTTGCTATGTTTCCACATGAAAAAGAAAATTGGAGCTGGATTTGTATATGATTTAGACTCGATTGAAAACAGGTTGGCTGTGTCTATGATTATCTGTGTGAAATAATTTTCGACACTTGACAGCTGCGTGGTACTCCAGCATAAGGAAATAAGAATAAAGCTGGTACATAAGAATAGATGGGGAACAGTACACCCGCAGAGTTGTGGTAAGACCACAGAAAAGGCATTTTTCATTTCATGGGAAAATGAAATGGGTCCTTTAAATGAGGTGAGGGGACAGATATGTAACTGTGGTTTGGGTGCAAAACAATGGCAATGGATTAGAAGCATACTGAAAAGCTAATGAAGCTTCTCTTCCCAAAAATCTGTTATGTCTACTACCAAGGAAATCCTTCCATCCACATTAACATCATCTTCTTGTATTTACTTTACAATAGAATGATGTTATCATAGTTTCTCTCTCTCCACGTCAAACTCATTCAGAGCTCAAACAAAACTTGTGACGTGTTGTTAAGGACGCGGTGTAAAAGCATGAGCTGTGGAGTGAGCAGAGCCATAACAGCGGCTGTGTGAGGGTTTAAACATGGAGGAAACAAAGTTAAACCTCTCGTGAGAGACTCTTCGGGGTTAGGAAGAATATGAAAAGGCCTGAAGGGAGATGTTAAGCCTTTACAAACCTTATGAACACACTCTCTCCCTCCGCTTCACAGCTTTGACCACTCTTCTTCCAATTTCTCCTTTGTCATCTTTCCAAAATCATCTCCGCATCTTACCTTTGCTTTTCCTTATTTTACGGATTCTACCTGCATTACGGCTACATTTCTGTTTCAGCCCTGTTCTGTTTCTCCTGCACGCTCTCCTCTCCTTTTCTCCACTTGTGCCTTTTTTTTCCCCTCAGCTTTCGCCGAACAAACAAAGCCCCCGGATTCCCATGTGAACTCCACTTCTCGAACTTTTGTTCTCAAAAACTTTATTAATTTGGCCGCGGACGAGCAGGGGGCCCCTGGCCCTCCCTATCTGCTGGTGTTTATGGAATAAGATATGCGTGAAATACATTTGATTTGACTGAGGGGTTTTCACATGTTTTCCCAACAGTCACTACGGTTTGTGGGTTCAAGCAAATATTGTGAGTATGTGCGTGTCTCTCTGTGTGTATATGCTGCACTGTATGTGTGTGTTGCCAGACGATGCATGACTGACCTGAAATACTCTCCTATAATTTGCCGTGGAATGTGGAGCCCAGAGATGGAGAAGAGAGGGTCAGAGGAAGATGGGAAACAGAGATGAAAGGATTGAGGGAATAACAACAGCAGACAGTAAAGTCTGGGGCAGTGATGTGGACTACCTGCTGTGTTGTGGGGCCTGTTGTATAAAGACCTTACCTAACATTTTTCCCTGATACATCAAAATAATTTACTGGTAGCTAGCACAAGACTGACTAAATTTGTTAAATTCATTTTGAATTTGTGGTTTAAAAAAACAAACAAAACAACTCAGTTAGCGGACCAATAAAAATCGGGTTCAAAAGTTCCCTGTTAAAGACTTTAAAACCAGCTCTGTTTCATCTAAAGTAGGAACAGACCGATTAATAGGTTGGACGATTAATCTGGTTGATTAATGATAATTGGCATTGGCCGATTATCTCAAAATGTCACAAGGCCGATTAAAGTGCAGAGTGTGCAGATCTACAAAAGGACCAAAAACAAAGAGATGCTGCTTGTTGGTCCTGTGCAACATTGTTTTATTTATGCAATTTTATACATTTCAGAAATAAAGAGATGCTGCTATCTGCTGAATAAGTGTTAAATAAATGTTAATTTAAGTTCAGCAATTTTGCATCACATTTCTTATTATTATAATAATATTATTTTTTAATTGTTGTAGGCTATTTTATCAGATGCAAAAAAAAAACAACCCAAAAAACAAAAATCGGCACTATAAGTCGGCCATCAGCTTTTTTTTAATATGAAACTATTTACTGGCTTGTCTTTTGTTTTTATTGTCTTTTAAATGCAATTTTAATGTTTTCTTAACATTTTATGTTTAATGTATTTCTATGCCTCTGTAAAGCACTTTGGATTGCCTTGTGTCTGAATGGTGCTCTATAAATACACTTGCCTTGCCTACAAGTCTTATGTCAGTGTTGTATTATACTCTACTATAAA
Organism: Heterobranchus longifilis; assembly: GCA_028570985.1. Taxonomy (NCBI): domain Eukaryota; kingdom Metazoa; phylum Chordata; class Actinopteri; order Siluriformes; family Clariidae; genus Heterobranchus; species Heterobranchus longifilis. Next base: position 28,562 of record JAOVVB010239742.1, on the reverse strand, counting down.
GTCTAAAGGCCTGGTCACACAAGCATTTAAAACAGAGAAATTTTACAGCATTATCAATTAATTCGGGTTAGCTCGCCAGCTACAGTAGTTCACCAACTAGCCCTGTGAGTAGTCACTATGTCACCAAGCCAAAAATAAGCCTATAAAACCAAATATTATGCATTTGGAGGAATTCCGCTGTGCTACTTTCTGACCTTAGGGATTAGCTCATTTTGTAACTCCGTTTATGCAACTCGACCCAGAGGCATTGAGCTCAAAGAACACAATAAGGGCCGCTGTGCCTGTGTGTGCCTGTGTGTGCCTGTGTGTTTGTGTGTGTGCGCGTGTGTGTGTGAGTCTTTATGAAACAGGACACAGCCAATTACAAGTTCATAAAGCAGCAACACAGGGGAACATCTCAGTCTAATCCTGTTCAATTTAATTCAATTGACACAAACAGGAAGATGATGATTTATCACAAGACACCGCGGTGTGAGAAAGATGTGAAGAAGAGAGATGGGGAGGACTTTGTTGCAAAAGCATGAATATGATTTTGGGAACAGATCCAGGTGAAAGCAACTATTTTAGATGTTTTCAGCCAGCTACTTCTCTGTGACTTGACATCAAGTCATCATGCATTTTGCTCGTAATTTGTTACAGGCTAAATCACTGATATGAATGTGTTACGCGTCTCTAAACTTACCTTTGTTCCCACGGTCATCGCCCCAGGAGTTTTCCACCCTCCACTTCTCATAACCTTCTTTCCCATCCTGAGAGAGAGGAAGAGAGCAGACGATGGGGAGATAAGAGTGAGAAGCCGAGACTGGAGGAAAGAAAGTGTCCTAACAGCTGGGGTTACTTACACAGGGGGAAATTGACATCACTATGAAAAACTGCAGCCGATTAAAGCAGCGTAAACACGCGGCGAGGCTTTGATGCAATAAACCCTGGGGAAACTCTGAATGTGTGTATTCCTGTCTGTCTGCTTGTATACGTTACTGTATGTTTGCATGAGTTTACTGAACAGTCACCCACCTGTGCTGTATGTTTGTGTGAGCGTACCTTGTCTGTGACAGCAGTGAGGATCATAGCGTGGGTCATGAGAGAGTCTCCATATATCAGTCGCTCTGCTTTAGAGAGGTTCTTCACTGAAACTCCAAACACCAGCTCATGGTTGAACCTGCGCGCGCCCACACACACACACACACACACAAATCACATTACACTATACTCGCATGAAAAGAACTTTTCCCATTTCAAGAGAAAAGGCAAAGTTTTGATAGCTTAAGAAAATATTGATATTCTTAAGTCAGTATTGCGAGATTATGTTTTGTGATACTGTATCGATTCTCAAAAATCATAAGCTTACATGTAAAGATTCATGGCAGACAGTGGTTCATTTTGTGTTGTTTGAACCAACGACCGCTCGATAGCCGTGTTGTAATCCATCTTCAACCATTTGACTCTTCCACTCCAACATAACAACGTATGCACATGGTGGTGTGTTCATTATACTATGAAATTAGATTAAAAAATAGCAATATAGTGAATCGTAACCCCTGTATCAGGATACGTATCGTTTCGCCGCATTCTTGCCAATGCACAGCCCTAAGCTTCATGGGTAATCGTCCATTAGTGGCTGACATTTCTTTTTAGAATTCTAGTGAGATTCCCGCAGGATGGGAGTCACTATTCATGCAGGCTGGACAGAAATAATAACAATAGATCAGTTTTTATGCATGAATATACAGTTCTTATATGAATACATGCTTCGTTTTGAACATAATGCTAGTCGTTCTTTTTTTATTCTTATTTTCAGGGGAACAGGATGGGACGGGAGTCATTCTTCTGGGATTGGGACAGGACAGGACTTTTTTTTAAAATTCTGTCATGGGATTAGAATGGGACAGGAGTGAAAATCCACTCCTGTGTCTCCCTCTATAGTCCATATCCTATCCCAACAATCCTGAATACATATTTTTCATGAGGGCAAGGGAAGAGGTGTGATGACCATAAATAGCAAAGCCTTCATAAGTCTGGGATTCTGCACCGGCTAACAGACAGTTCACCTTTTCATTACTTTCTTGAACATGACTGTAGAAATGAGGGTCCATTAAGCCTCAGCCTCATTTCAATTATAATCTACAGGCACAAGAAAAGATCTGACTGAAAGATGAGCTTCAGCAAAGATGGTACCAGACATCCGGCACCATGCTGGTTTGGTTCAGTGGAAAAATCTAACCCTGGCGCCAGCAACTCAACACAGATGTTGCTGCAGCTGAAGGGCAAGATAAGCAAGCGACACCTCTCAGGGCTCGACATTCACTTTTTGAGGCCCAAAAGTCACTTCCAGTTAAAAATGATGAGTTTTAGCTGAGTTAATGAAGTTAATAAGTTACTCAAATTTGAAGTTATTCTACTGTACTTTAAAAAACAGTGCCATACAGAAATGAGCCAATGGTAAACTTGATTTTAAGATTGTTATTTTACATTTAGATGAGTTTTGGGCTGGTTGCTGCATTTCAGAGTTGTAAGGTTCAGACTCGATTCCAATAACTTCTACATGATGCATTATACTCACACATTCATGTCATTAATGCCCAGCTTGCCGTGGAAATGTTTCCCGACGTCACAACCAAACCACACCGCCTAAGGGAAAAAACACTTTCAGATTTATAAAGTACACACATGGCGACAACCTCAAATGTGTGTCTACAGTTTTTATGCCTGTTTGCCCCAACCTACCTCTCCCTCTTTGATGGACTCAGCCGCAGCCTTTTTAAGCAGCTGGATGGCCTGGTTGTTGTACAGAGTGCTGCGGCCACCAACCATGTTACCTAGAAACTCAACACTGTACAGCTTCCCATAGGGGTTCTGGGGTCGAGGGTCGTTGACGAGGCAGACCTGAGGATAGAGGGGTAGCATACGGGCTCAGAAACAGTACAACGTCCCATAGGGAGGCAGAAACTCAGGTTCTCGACAGCCGCGAGCAACAGCAAGTTACATGGCCTATCTGATGAGTTTAATGGGTCACATACTTTGTCCTGAATGTTGTATAGAGGTTTGACGTGCTCCCTGTAGAACTCCTGGGGGGTGAGGGGTCCCATGCGATGGAAGTTCTTGTCCTTGTCCCTGTACTCCCAACAGATGGTCTCAGGAGGACTACCTAGACAAACGCTGGCCACCCGGAAGACCTGCACAGCACACAGATTGAACATCAGTTTCTTTACCAATCTGTTAAACTCACATTCACAGACAAACAATCATTGTATTAAAAACAAATCAGAGTGAACAAACATCGTATCTCTATTTTAAAACCCTCTGAACACCCTGCCGGTGGGTTTGAAAGGCATGTTTTCTTTAAAATAAATCACAAAATTTCAGCCAGAAACTATAAAAACTGAAATTCTCATTGGATTTTCACATTTGCGATGGTCCTTGAATGAATCGTGCTGGAAAAATAACCAAATTTAAGCTTAAAATAGTGATATTTCTTCCATTTTCTTCACTTTTTTTCTACGTCTCATTCAAAATTTTGCAAAAAATAAACTGTTTGCACTAAACGGATCCTGTAAAAAACATTACATTCTGCATTCCTCAGCGCAACTGGGAAGCCATGACTGACTCAGCTGAGACCAACAGTCACGTGACAAAAAACCAGCGAAACTTGGACTGGAGTGCAGCGGTTTACACAGAGCAGAGAGGAGAGGACAAGAAAGGTTGTAAGGAGAGGTTGTGACAATGTAAATAGTTCAATGTGTATAGCATTATTGGTAACACTTATGGGCACTTGAAAAAAAATGTCTATATATAGATTCTTTTTTTATTCCAATTTATTTTTAAATACATGATTGAAAGATGAAAGAAATTCAACTTGCATTTTTCTTTTTCTATGATTTATGGCATTATAATTGTGTTATAAGACATGTTTGAGTTCTCCCTACTTCTAGCCATGATGATGCAGTTTCCATAGAGCTGCAGGACTTTATATTGTAGTGGAAAAACAAGGCCGCAGTGAGTAAAATGTGACAGGAGCAAAAAACACCCTGAAACTGATTGGGGTTCAGAGGGTTAACAACTCCTGCACCTCTACTGTAGTAAGGAGAACCACCATGAGTCAAACTGGACTTCCTTCCTCCTAAAAGGGAGGTTGTTTGTAAATCGAATTTCCAGCTCATATTTTCAATGTGCGCTCATAAAACCCCTCCAACCCCATATTTGTCCTTGCATACTCATCCATCAGTGCCTGGGCCTCTTTCAACTTTTCCTACATTTTCCCCTCTGTGTTTCCCTCCATCTTTTTCATATCCCTCCATTTCCCCATTTGCACCCCGCCACTCTTTCCCCCTCCTTCCATGTGTGTCTTCCTGCGGCGCTGAAGTTCAGACTGAGTTCCTGTGGGCTAAATCGGGTTGTTTGGACTGGGCCGTCTGTCAATCTGGCCCTTCTAACCTCTGATATAGTTATCTCTGGAATTTCCCCCTTTTGCTTTTCACCTCTCCCATCCTCTGCTCTCCTTTCCTATCAAATACGATTAAAAAGAGGAGCTGAGAAATTAGGATGCAGTGCAGTCCATTGTTGGTGGTAGATAACAGTGAGGACTACGGCGAGTATTGTTCCAATTGTGTGGATGAATGGCGATACATCACACTCTCACTGCTTCGCCTATGGGTGTCACAAAGGACACATTTCCAATAGATTTTAACACATTAACATTTTTATTGACTTCTACTACGGATATCCAGACAAATTAAACTTGTCTAGCTGAATATAGAGCTGACGGGGGGAGTTATTTTTGGCTCTGCCTGGAGAAATATAGCAGCCATGGCAGCAGTTTCCCATGCTTAGTCAACACATATTCAATGTCCCTACATAAAGATGGCATTCTTCCTCTCTTCCTCTAGTAGACACAGAGCCCACTATTCTCACCCCAAACATACCCAGGGACATTCTCACACGGAGACAAACACACAAAAATGCATAACTCAGGCCTGGCTTACACAAACAAACAATCCCCCCTCGTCATCACAGAAATGCGTAAAGTCAAAAGTACAGACGCACACAAAAATACACACATGCGAAGAGTCAACAAAGGCATCTGTTCAACTCCTCATCACCCCCGATTTTCCTCCTAATTCAACTACTTTGTTTAGACTGCCCTGCGGGCAAGACGGCATGCCACGGTGTCCATCCTCTTGTCTGGTCTGTGTTTGCCCAGATGCCCTCGGCACCTTGACAAGACATCTCCGTTACCCCTTGACCCCCCGCCTTTTTGCTCCTCTTCATTCCTCCTTTTTGTCTCTTTCTTCCAAGAATAACTCTGCTCTCCCTGGTAACTTCAAACTTTTTCACTCACTTTACAAATTCATCTGTCAGATGAGACGTACTGTAAGCATCTCTCTCTTAATGCCAGTTCTGCCTTGTGCCTACTCATCCTGCCCTGGCAAAGGTAAATACAGTAGGTGTGAGGGAAAGGCTGGGCTGATAGAGACACCTCAGTCACAGAATAAACAGCCACAGTGACATACGAGCAGGATCAATATTGAAACACCTGCCGCCTCAATGACAGATATGCATGAGTGACTGAGAAACAGGGAAAGGTGAGAGGGATGCAGGGAACTGTAGAACAATAGGGAGGCTGACAAAACAATAAAAGAATAAAAACAATAACTTAATGAAAGTGCCCCACCACAGCACAGTTTGCATTTATTGCTGGTTATCCTTGATGAACTTAGCCCAATGCAATCTCTCTCACACATCAAACTAATTACATTATGTTTTTCATTAATTTGCTTAACCCTCTGAAACCCACAAACCAAAGTGAAAGGCATGTTTGCCAAAATTACACCATTTATCATAGCCAGAAACTGTTATCGCATTATCGGATTTACATGGATACATTCCATTTTTTTTCATAGAGGTGCAGGACAATACAGGAGCTCAATTTCACAAAGCGTGTGTTAAAAAATAATGAATACTGGACATACTTTCAGTCAGCATGGTTACATTTTCAACACAGAACTTACAAATGATTGTGAGTCCAAGCCCTCAGGGTAGACTTCAAGTTGTCCATTACATTCACCAGCATTACTCATAAACTTGACTCATGTTTGGACCGTAACTTCAAAGACCATCTCATTCATATCTTAATATTCTAAACATCTGAACTGTGCACATGTTTCAGGAACAAGCTGTTCTTAGAGTTTGTTAATAGGCAACTTTCTCTTCAACTCATCATTCTCTGGCAGAAGGTCCACCTCAGGTCAGTCCTGTCACATATCCAGTTTGCGTGTCTTGCTATAAACAATAAGCTGACTGCCTGCACGCTAACCGTGGCTAATGTTTGATAGCATCTGTGCTCCAGTGTTGACTGGCTGGCATCCATTTATTTGTTTTACGCGACCCAAACAAACAAATCACCTGGAGTTAGGAGTGAGCCTAACACACACAGTAAGCAGGCCAAGCCAATGGCAACACACACTACAATATATCTGGGTATATGTGTAAGTTTGAGCAAGCCTTCCCTCTCTCCTGGACTATCTTTGACATAGTAAAAACATTGCTTACTGTACTTTTCATACTTTTGCCACACTGCAAAAACAATCTCAAGCTCTTTGCCTATGCATTTCACTTCTGTGAAAAAAATTAAAGTGATTGTAGCATGTACATGTTTGATTTAGCGTGTTGCATTAAAGGCATTTTAAAATCAGATGCACCTGCTAAACTGCCCAACTTAAATGGGCAGGGAACTGTCTAGTCTCTGAAAGTGTGCACTTTATTTTGCTTTGTAGAAGAAAACTGAAATAGCAATTTACTTTGCTTTTGTCATCTTGGTCCAGTGCAGCAACATGTGCACCTGTAACGGACGGACTATCTTGTTTCATTGATAAAGATTAAATACAGGAATTGAAAGCCAAATAAATGGCTTTCACCTGATCAGTCTTTGAAATGAAGTGGATTAAATGCCTCTTGTACATTGTATTTTTAGCATATAAATGTGATTTAAAAAAAATTGGAACAATACAGGTTTAATGAAATAAATGTTGCAGTGAAAAAGATGCAGCCAAATTACTTTTAGCAGAAATCATTTTAAAGGGGACATATGCTGATTTCAGGTTCCTACTTGTATTTTGGGTTTCTACTAGATAGAACATGTTTACATGCTTTAACGTTAAAAAGAACACCTTATCTTTCCTCATACTGTTTGTCTGAATATAGCTGTATTCACCCTCTGTCTGAAACAGCCCCTCTCCTGAAAAAGCCCAGTGTGCTCTGATCGGCTTGAGAGAAAATTATGGTGCACCTTTACAAAGGTAGTTCTCAAACCATGGGTGGAGATACTCAGATGTATATTCTAATGAGCCTGCATGTGACATAGGAAGGGGAGCCAAATCTGAATGGCTTGTTGAATCCCATGTTTTCTGATCCAGGCAGCCCACAAAAAACTGACTGGATTGTCTTATTTCAGTTTGTGGGTTGGTGGTAGGCACTCCAGATACCCAAATGTACTCGCACCAGCACTTAAAAAGTGAGTTTTTCATAATACGTCCTATTAAACACTTAGACATAATTAGTGCCTGAGGCTTGCTCTCAACCAGTTAATTCCAAATTGAGGCAAAACATGTGCCTCATTGCTGCACTGAGGTAAATGTATAACTATTGTCTAGAAGCTGGACTTGTGAGTGTAAGCAAATGACACCATGCAAACAGTTTGGATAAAAATGAGCGAGGTTTTGATTAAACTTCCATGTTTTGTAAACATGCAACACATGTGGTCAGTGTTCAAATTCTAACAATGGTGCAAAGAAATTTGAGAAATGTGAGCGGACATCTCTGAACTGGCAAAGCAATCGTTGCAACCCCTAACAATGACAAATCCGCGGGAACCCACCCACATCGAACAACAAAACAACTGAGTCGATAGCCAGAGGCACTGCTGACCCTGTGAGCTGCAGCAAGAAAGTTCCTCTGTGATTTGATGGCCGTCTCATAAATTAGACTTGTCTTAAGAATCACTCTCCGTGTGCATTCAGAGCCAAGACCGGAGCCGCACACGGTGTTTCTGATTCCATGACGCAATGGAGCATGGAAAGGGCTACAGTTGTGGTGTGAGGGATACCATCTGTGTGTGTACTGGTAACTGTACGTGCATGTACAGTTACCAGTGAATTTGTATGTGTGTGTGTCGCCCACTTGTCTATGTAAGTGAGAGTGGAAGAGCAGCGACACACACCAGATACAGCATGAAAGAAAAAGACTGGCTTTGAAACTTAAACTAATCCTCTCTGCCTCAATAATGCAGCGTATGGATACTGTCATCCTAACAGCCTGTATAAAGACAAACGATGCATGAGATTAGCTTGCTTCTTCTTAGCGCAGGTGCAGCTTAAAATGGGTTAAGATGCTATTGCAGCGGTATTTAGATAAATGTGATGTGCAATGTGCATGACTAGCGTTCACAAAAAGAATAGATTCTTGACACGCAAAGGGATTCATTTAAATCAAGTGCACCCTGGGTACAGTAAGTGGAAGCAGAGACGTTGACCCTGGTTGCCTGTCATGTGTGTGTGTGTGGGGCTGGCGTGATGAAGACCAGTGCACAATCTCAGCCGCCACGTAGGGAGGGTGGACAGCTTCACCTCCACACACAACAAAGTAGGACTGACACGGCACTCTGATCCTGAGAAACACGTGTGCACATAGATGCAAATGCAGGTGAACATGTAGATGAAACACTAGTTTCCCACTTGTAAGAGTCCAGGAAAACCCAAGCCTGCACACACACACACACACACACACACACACACACACACGCACACACGTACAGAAAGACGGTTTTGCACTTGTGGACAGTCGAAGATTCAGTCGATCAATCTGTGACCCCTCAGTCGACAGATTCTTCAAGTCGAGCAGTCAGGTATTTTTGTCAGTGTGGAATGTACTTTTGGGCACATTTGGTCCCCCAGAATTAGCCTCTTTCACGCTGCTCTGTTTTTCACAGTAACTTACAGGAAGCTGTGGACGTCCAGAGTGAGTGAAACGGAGGCAACTTCTGCCTTCTGCTTAGAAGTCGTGAATTTACAGCTAATAGCAACTTACTATGATATAGGCTGTGGCTTATCTGTGTCGGCAGAAAATGTTGGTGCACATTTCCGTCGTTCGCTTAGTTAGCATGCGTTAGCTCGGAGGGATAACTTGGCTTGTTTACTATATTAAGTTATGTAAGCTTCGCTGTCACCGCCAATCCCCGTTCAAAGATCTGGCGGTTTAATAAAGCGTTGTTCAGTCTATGAAAGAAAAAAGGAACGTGTGATGTGTTTGTTCTAATAGAGGAGAGAGGAGACGGTAGTCTGTGCATCTGGCTGTTGCCTTTATTTACATGCCTTTAAGACGTGTAACAAGACGAAGACGTGTGCCACTGACATACATGTGAAAGTACCGCTAATTAGAGAATATTATCTTCATTATCAAGTATGTTATTGGTTATTTGTTCAATTAATCAATTAATTATTTAGTTATACAATTAAGAATAAATCTTAAAATAGCTTATTTTGTCTGACACATTTTCAAAGATATTGAATTTACAATTACATTCGTGTAAATCTTTAAGTTTAACAACTTGTGACCAGCATAATTGTACTCATTTTGTGACTAACTACTCAATTGAGAAACTAATCATTTAAACACAACATTTTTACAGATATCAAAAAACATTTTAACCTGTCCAGGGACTACAGGTGGAAAGTAGCTATAGTAGCTAAATCTGGTGCAAAGCAACTCCTCTCTTCTTTGAGATTCATGTTTTATTGTACATTGACCCTGATGTAAATAAACTTTTAAATAAATTTTGGATGATAATGATGCTTCCTGCGGATTAAAATTGACACCTGTGCATATCAAGTGAATCATCCACGTATATACCTGATATATTGGCCATAACTTGAAAATACAATATAAAACATGCCCTATATGATCATTTGACAACTCTCTAACTTACTACTGGGGTCATATTCAGGGTAAAAAGCATGGAGAAGCTAACTGATTCATGATTTCAATGATTGGCATTTGAAAATATAAGAATAAATGGGATTAGATGTCAGATTGAACTTTTTGTACTGAGGTGGGTGTCTAATTATGAATGATGGTTTTTAGAATGATGCTGGTCAAATGTAACAGTTTGGCTCGCTTTACATCAGCCGTTCTTCTGACATGACCGAATCCTCCATCACCACCGGCCGTGACAGAGTGGTGTTTCGCAAAACAAACCACTTCCAGGTGGACAAACAAACACACTGACGACCCTCCGGCCCCCCCACCCTGTCGTGCAGTGCAGTGGGAGCAGTCTTTACTGTTGCACAACATATGTTCGCGTGTACGTGTGCGTGTGCGTGTGTGTGTGTGTTCATGGTTGGGCATCCAAAGAGGCGCTGTGAGATACAGGCGACTGTTTAAACAAGCAACCAGCCAGCAACACAATGCAACCAAACAGCTGACAACAATGGGTGCATAAGCAGACCCCTGTTCTGTGTGCAATCGTCTCAATGGGAGGCTGATTGACTGACTGGCCACTCATACATTCACACTCCTACACACACACACACACACACACACACAGGAAGCGTAAATAAAGCCTCTTACGCACACACACCTACACAGTGTAACTGTAGGCACATGACTGCATTTCACAGCACGCATAATGTACATGGACATAATAACACGTGTTTGTTACATTGTGAAAGAGTTTGTTCACATGTTCACCTTTTATTTTAGTTTAGAAGGTGAATTTGTCGTCAGTGTCCAGAGTCAGATGCTCTGTTCCACAAACAAGATCGCTATCGTCAACTTACTGACATGTGCAGGTGATTTTGACACACTGTAGACCAGAAATGACGTGTGAACATTACACACACAACTGACGTGTGTTTGTGTAGACATTAAAAAAAAGGTACATTAAATCATACTACACTGCAGGTATTTTGAAAGTTCTGTTATAGGAAAAAAACTGACTTTAATTTTTGAAGCAAGACACATGAACGTGAACAAATGTTTGATTCTATTGCAACTATATACAAGAATCATTTCTCCCTGTACTGCACGTGTCAATTCAAAAGACAATTACATCCGCACACTGGACTCCACTACAGAATTCAAAACTGCTCTTAAAACCCATCTTTTTAATAAATTAGTTTACTCACTTTAACTGCAACAACTGCATCTTATTTTATATCAATTTTAGCTTGTGCTATCGTTGTACCTATCAGACATCAATATTGAACAAAGCACTACATTACTATTTGTTGCATCTCTTTAAATGTAGTAACAGTTTTAACTAGACTAAGCTTATCCCCCCAGATTAACTCTAAACCAAACACTGATTATGTGCAGACAGCTTTAATGTATCCCTCCAAACTGGCTGGACGTTGCTGTTCTCAGTTATGTTTTATTTGACAGCCCCCTCTTCTGGCAAAAATGGGACAATGTTACAAAGCTAAACAAGGTGTCCCATTTTTCATATTTAAATTCTACCTTTACAATGTTATGTTGTATGCTTTTTTGAGATAGTCTAAAATGTGTAAATTCAATGATATGTGTATTACTGAGGTCATGGTTAAAGGTGAAATTTTTGACAGTGTCAATAAAAACTGAACATCATAGGCATCATAAAAGCAGACTGTATAGCAGAACAGATGTAGTGGATTACATTAGACTGCACAGGTGTACCTAATAAAGTGGCCACCTCATGTATCCATATACAAGTCTGCGTGTGTCATTTTTTTTTGTTTTTAATTTATATAACTTATCCTCTATCATCATATCTCATAACTTTCTAGATTGATAATTATTTATTACAACATATTCTGGAGGTGATGTTGGAACAGGTAAGGAGTGAATCTGGGTCACTATTTTATCTTTTCCACCAAATAGTTCCATAAAACTATGGAACCACAGGAACTAAACTCAGGATCTGAACTAGGAACATAAAACTGTCTTTTGCATTTCCATCGGCTGAAGATTAAGCAAATTAGGCCAATGACGATTAAAAAATGACGGCAGCATTTGAGATGCAATTTTCACACAAGGAAACAACACAGACTCATCCTATTGTTCTTCGTATTTACAGTGGAGCGACTGGATGTTCTAAATGAATAAAAAGAAGACTAAAAACTCCATTACACCTAACTCCAAAATCAAGATAATCTGTTGAGCATCTGATCTACATAACCTTGATTAAACAAATAGCAAAACACTTTTTTCAACTAGTCAGGAAGAAGACCAGACTACATAGTTTTTAGATCATTTTCACACCAGTAGTTTGTTTGTCTGGTCAAGAATGCATCACTACAAACCATGTGACAATGTTCCCTTCACTCATTGGTCAGCTGTGTCTGGGAGCGGGAGCAAGAAAGTAAATACAGGAAGAAGGTGGTGTGTTCTGGACTCGTGCATATTTCTAATGGATGTATAATAGGAACTTATAATAGCGGGCTGCCGGCTGCAAATGTGACACGAATATGGCTGCAGTTCCGCCGTCTGTCCCCATCAAAGCGTCATGGTCTGATAAACAGTAAGTTCATCCTGAGCCCCCTGTTACATGAACCGTGTAGCTCAAAGTTGTGGAGTACAGCTGGTAGTTGGGTCGGATCGGTGTGTGCGTGTGTGTGCGCGCGCACCCCGCCCAGCTAAACTCAGAGACAAAAGGAGATAAAGCATAGTTTTTTCCCCCAAATCATTGGCATTCAAGTGTGAAAAACCACTTATCGAGGTCAGAAAAATTATTGTGGTCATGTGCATTTATCGTACGATAAGTCGCTATCTTGATTATCGCGACAGGCCTACCCAATGCTTTCTTATTTTGTTTTTGATCAATCTGCGACATTGAGTCCTGCAAACTCTGCCCTGATAGTTCCTGAACCTTTGGAAAGAACTACCCCCTGAGCAGGGACTATTTTTGGCACCTGAAACTATTCTGAGGAACTAAATTTAGTCCCTAGTTCCTCAAGTCAAACACGGGTTGTTCCTGAGTTACTCAAAAGGTTCTTGGTAGCCTGGGAAACTTCCTTATATAATATATTGTACAGGAAACAGTTGTATGTGCACTTTCAGTCTCACCTCCTCTATCATGGTGTCCATAGCGTCAGACAGCTCAGCTTTAGTCGCATCACTGGCCACCATGTTCCTCAGTCTTAGGCAGTATTCTCTCAGCTGTAACACACAGTGAGACAAAAACAACGGTCAGCGCTGCCTCACTGGTGTGTGAGCTTCATTAATTTGAACTGAAGGAAATGTGTAAATTCACCTTATGATTAAGGATGTCATTCATTCTGCGTGAGGCCTCTGAGCTGTGTGACTCTGGAAAGCATTTCTTTGGAATGACGCCATATTTTTCTGAAAACAGGACAGTATAATACAAAATGTAAAAAAAATATTCAAATCCAGTCAAATAACTAATGTTCTACCCATTTTTTCTTCTGTAAGATTTACACATTTAATGTTAAGTACAGTTAATTTTCCTAATAACCAAATACATTTGCATTGGCACAAATTACACAGCTTAGTCAATCAGTCAATCATTCAACATGAACTTATTGTTCATGAAGGGCTAAAGCTGGAACGAGCTAGAAACTTGGCCCAATAACTGGAAATGATGTACAAGTGCTTCCCAAGAAATATGAGCCCAAACGGCCACACGGTGGCACTCAAAAACAACATTTTGGAAAGGCTCCGTCCCTCACACACAGTCCGATTGACTTGAAATTGGACACACACATCCAGCTCAATGTGCTCTACAAAAAAGCCTCTTGGAGTCACATTTGTTTTACATCTCCTCCTAAACCGTAGGTCCAATTGCTATTTTCTGTGGATCATTATTGGACCAAACGTATCAAAATATAAAGCATAAAGCTTGTTGATATCTTACTTTTTTTTTTTTAAATTGCAGGATATGTCCACATAAGTACCTGAAACATACCTTGAAAAGGTTCATTCAAATCGACCACTACAAATGCACAAAAATGGGTGTGGCATAACACAAATTTCTCCAGACATCATCAAAGTCAATGGATATTTTTAACATTTAAGCTGTTGAAACAAGCTGTCCCCAATTTTTTTTCAAAATGGACCAACAGGGGGTGACGGCATTGCAGAACAATGGCGTGGTCCTGGCACAAATTGTGCCATAAACCAGTGGGTTTTCAAATCATCACAAAACTTGTGAACGAAGTTCGTAAAATTATCTTAAAATAGGCCCAATAGGGGGCGCCACATATCTTTTCCATATGGGCTTACAGTATAGTATTTTTGAGGGGGCTTTTATTTTGGAACTGGGCTTTGCTTTTGGGAATGGAAGCCTCTGTGCTAGTGGCCTTGCTTACTTAAACATAAAGTTAAGTGCATTTGTTTGTTTGTGGAATTTATCTCCTTCTGTCACTCTGTATGCAGTTTGCAATAACATAAATCATTACTTATTCAGTGTGTTCTCAGCGTAACATTGGTATGTCATAATGGAAACAATGGGTTTGAACCTGCGATTGCTGCTTTAATGTGATTATGTTTTATGACTGATGAGAACTAACCAATGAGGTTGACCAGCATGTCCCACTGTCCTCCATCATTGGTTGGATTGGAGAGTAGGAACTGGACGAGGCGTCCGTCCACCGCCTCCTTCCTCTGTGCCGTCTCCACACAGGCCTGGAGGAAGTAGTAGCAACGTTCAACCTGTCGAAAAAAGAACAAACACAACAGAGAAACATGGTGACTAAACAGAGAAACTGTGAAGAACTGTACAATCATACAGCAATACACAACAATAATATAACATTTCTATATGTAACAAGTCACAAAACTGAGGACTCGGCTACTGTAAGATTTTGACCTTTAAAGACTTCACTTGAAGTGAGACTTGAAACATTCAAGCATCAAGTTTCTACCTGCAGACCAATAGAAAATAAATTTTAAAAAGAACATTATTAACACAGCTTTGAAAGGAAAATATGTAATTTAAATGATCAGCATTCAGAGGCTTCAATGACTTGCTCGTGAAGAGGCAGACTTAAGACAGAGACTTGCAAACTCTACACGAGGCTTGGGCGGTATCAAAGTATCACAGTATACCACTTTCTGTTAAACGGAGATGCAGTATTGAGGCGATGCATTGTCGCCACCAGAGGTCAGTCTCTACTGGTGGAACAAGCAGCTGAGCTGACAGCGATGCAAGTGGTGGGGAAAACATTACAGGACTACTGAAAAAGGGAAATTCTGGAGTATTTGGTGTTTAGTCCCGGTGAGCCAGTCAACATGGACAAAGCTGTGTGCACCACCCACACATCATCTCCCTTCAGCCCACTCATGTCGGTATCCACGGCGGCAACAAGTGTCACTGGGTCCTGGGAGTGTTACTGGGAATCTATGGAAGGAGGGCGATTATATCTATTCATTATTCTATGGGCCATAATTATTTAAATCCAGCAAGACTTGTGTAAGTAGGTGTATTGTATATTAGACACACTGCATTGTAGGCTAGACATGTATACAAGCTACAATAGCCTCTTTCACACAGAGATTCCGCAATATTGCCATTCTGAAGGTGCTCCGTTATGCCAGCTTTGTTTTTTTCACACTGAGCCAAACAATGCTGGCATAATGCCGCCCCAGTGTGTGATTTCACACAGCATGCCGGCATTCCGAGAGCAAAAGAGGCATGACGTGTAAACAAAACAGCGTCAGCACCGACCAACCTGCAAAAATATGCGTTAATCAACAAGAGAGAGAGAGGGGGAGAGAGAGAGAGAGACAGAGAGAGAGAGGGGAAGAGAAGGTGGACTATTGTACACAATGTTTCTATAGGTTATTAATAACTTAGGCTACTCAAAGTGCTGCTTTGTCACTTTTTGATCCTCCTGTGGGTCGACTCGCGCATCACTACCGCGTGTAGTCCTGCCATGCTGGCTGTCCCTTACACACAAACACAGACACTTCTGTTGCCAGTTTAAAGGTGGAACACCTCTGTCCCCCATATGATCTTTGCAACTTTCATACAGATGGAAAGGCGGAATAAAGGCGCAACATTCCCACCTTGAACAGGCTGTGTGAAAGGGACTAAATACTTCTATCACCAGCATTTTTGTTGTTTTTTACACAAAGACTGTCATATACCATATATCCTGGTGAAATATCAGGAAGGTATGGGAAGGTGTGAAAAAATAGATAACACCCAAGCCTACTCCACACATCTGATGTAATGTAATAACCTACTGGCTGAGAGGGGGGGCAGGATATTCTTAGAGCTCCATATTTACTGTTTCCTTGTTTGGAACTAATATTACAGTCAGTTAGTCCCTACGACTGGCATTTGTTACAAAGAAAGGTGTATATTTAACAACCAACTGTTTAAACATGTGAGAGAAAAAGACACAGGGTCATAAAGAGAAAGAGAGAGAGATAAAAACATTTAGGGAGGTGTCACTGTGACGTCGGCCCTGGAAGACCACTGACCCCAACACACAAAAGAGGGGTTTAGTTGGACAATGACTGTATAGTAGTGGGGTGCTGCATAATAATACTATACCAGTGCGCACACGCACACACACACACACACACACACACGCACACACACACCTGACTGAAAAACAACAAAAACATTGAACACTAACTTAAAAGGCAAAAAGAGAAGATTAAAACGTGAAGAAACACCCACAACATGACAGCAATCATACCTTCCACTGATGATTTGCAAATGTTTACTACAGTGAATACTTAGTGAATGCAACAAAAAAGCAAGATGAGAAAAAAGATCAAGTACACAATGAATCCCTCAGCCCATGAAAAGTGAAAAACCACACTGAGGAACAGAGAACGGATTTGTGGGTCTGCGTCTTACCTTGTCCCAGAAAAAGAGATAGGACTGACTAAACTCAAACTCCTCTATGTTAAACTTCTTCATGAAGGGAAGTCGCATGACGTTGAGGCATGAGAAGATCCAACATCTCCCTAATGATAGAGAGAAGACAAAGACAGAGAGAAATATGCAGGTCAGCGAGGACTTACAGTAACACTCACTTGTACAGGCATCAGTCATGCTGCTTTGGGCTTGGGGCTAAATCTTCTATCCTGATATAGGTCATATCATATTTCAATAACAATATATTAGGGCTGGGCGATAATTCAATATAATAATTTATCGTCTTTCAATGATATGGTATCAGGATGAAATCATATATTGAGATAACACGATACACCAATTACGTCGTCTAAATTGATAATAACAAGCACATATTAACTCAAATTTCAATGAAAATCTGATGTGTATTTGTGTGCATGCATGTAAACATAGTCAGTGTACAGCTGGAAAAACCTATTTATTTTTTCTCTCGAATTTTCACTTGACTGTTTTGTTCATTTTGCACTAAAGTGCTTAATTAAATTAGAAAATAATCTGTACTTTTCATTTGTTGTGTATTTATTTCACACAGGATTATACAAAATAGGCTTAGGCATGAGCTATTTCATATAGACTATTTATGTATTAAATGACCAGAAACCATGCTACATTGTGATATATATAATTATTTTTCACAGATTCAAGGTAACATGGGGTAAGTATTTGATATACAAATAATAATTTGGGGGGGTGAAGTATTCCTTTAAAAAATGTCATGTATTGTCAGCACTGGATTTTAGTGTAAGCTGCAGGCAATAATGCAAATTGGAAAACAAATAGGCAACTGATTTGAATCATCAAATGTAAAGGAACCTCCAACTTCATGTAAATGTAACTGTACAATATATCAAAAGTTAGAGCATGCATCCTTCACAAATGATGGATAATTGCAGTCAAGAAATTTAACCCATATTTAACCAGGTAAGACCCATTGAGATCAGCAATCTCTTTTTTTCAAGGGCGACCTGGCCAAGACGACAGCATAAATGTTACTGACAACAACAATCAATAATCACAAGAAACACAGAAGAGATAAATTAATGTGTTACAATACCAAAACACAATGACAAGTACCAAGCAATTCATTCACCATTGTACTTATAAGGATAAGAAGAACTTATTAAAATCAGTGACCAATTAACTTAGTTTCAAGTCTTTTTGAAGGATATTCCAAGTGAGGTGAGCCAAGCACATAAACACTTTCTTTCCCAGTTCAGTCTGTGCACTTGGAACAGACAACAATCTTGTGATCTCAGACTGTAACTACAGTCAGATTTATGTGCAATCAAAGTGTAAAGAACCCATATAAAATATAATGTGAGGAAAGTTTTGCAGGTTTTCCTTCCTTCATTAAAATTGTTGTTAGGGCACAGGTGTTTGAAAAGGTCTGTCAATTCTGAAATTTCAGAAATACCTTCACTTAAGTGCACTAAGTAGTGAGGACTAATATGCAAATTCACAAACTGCAATATCTTAGGCATCTGTGTGTGATGACCCAATAGCTAGGACATTCACTCACATATGGGTGCATTTCTTTTTATTGTAAAAGGTACACTTATAATCATGACTGTTGCTACAGTACACTACATGATGTCCTACCTGAGTTTTTCTGGTTGGTGATGGGCTTGCCCTCTGTGGGGATAGAGTGCTGAAAGATGTGCACAGTGTCCTGGACAGTCTGCCGGTGCAGACAAACCTCCAACGGGTCAATGCAGGTCGACACATTCTGGGCCAACAGGTAGCGCGGCTCGCCCCGCAGCCGCTTCAGAAAGGTGGCTACCTTCTCCTGACTCAGACCTGGAGGAGCAAGAAGAGGGAGGCAGAGAAGGAAGGATGAAGGGAAGAATAGACAGAAAGAAAGAAGGAATGACCGAATGAATGGTAAAATAATGAAGTTGGGAAGCAGAAATAAAGTTAACTTGTAACAGGAAGACTTTCACAGCTAGACAGCTGACTGTAACTACAAGGAGGAATTTCCGACTGTCCCAATTCCCATGACTCATCTGTGCACTTTAGGCATACACACTTCCCTCTTAAGATCTGATTTATAAGCACTCACATACTCAGACGTCACAATAATAATGCCTGGAAAATATCAAATCAATAGTTGTAAACCAACAGCACATCCTTATTGAATACTACAGCTGACTGGTACATCTCTTTTTCCAACATCCCCACAGAGATTATAGTGGAGAATAGTCTATTAAAGGTGTTATGTGTAACTTCCAGAAAACCCTTGTTATTAATGACACCAGTGGCCGTTAAGTGAAGTCTGCATCGTTTTGCTCGTGCTCGCCATGGTACTCGCCCGCTCGCACTCAGTAGGCACGAGCATGTATCGGCCACAACAGTGACATTCAAAGACTGAACGTGATTGACCGTCATCATGTTAATAGAATGTTGGAAAATAAATGACAATCATATTTAGAATGACACTAGTTTACCGTTTGCAAATCACTCCATCAGCAAACGCCACGAAACAACCAAAGGCAGCCAACTAACATATCTACTCAGATAGTATTCTGCTAGTGCTAACATTAGCCAGCAAGCTAAAAGTTAGCCAGCTAGCTGTAGCTTAGCTACATTGCATTGACCTGCCGTTGGTTGCTTCGTACCGTTAGCTGATGAAAGTAATTTGCAAGTGGAAAGCCAGATCCTTTACCGTCCAGATCAGCCCACGGGAGTCTGGATGAGCTAGCTGACGTTATCAGTCAGGACAGTATTTTGCTATGTTAGCTAGCTAGCTATTTGTCCGTGTTAGCAAGTAAGCTAACATGAGCACACATTAGGCAGCTAAAACCAGAATATCACAATATATTCACATGTCAGTGTTTCCTCTGGGATTATTATAGGCACCAGGGGGAAAGGGATTTGTTCTACCACCACAACACATGCTGTACCTCCGCTACACACTCTGAAGCAGCAGCCCGCAGATCAGAGCCTGGCTTGCGGCTTTAGCATCTAGAAGCCAGCCAACTCAAACTCCACAGCCGACAGCACAGGTTACACACAAAGCCACCGCAGGTGCAAAATGTATATAAGGGAAACAAAGCATGTGTGTTACTTCAGTAAGACATATACTAAAATTGGAAACACAGTATGTGTGGACTCCGTGCTATGGAGGGTGTCGGTCGTTTGTTGACCATGTCTAAGTGAACATTAGCTGATGGTGCTCACTGTTTCCGCTGTAGCTGAAGAGAGGCAATGGACTCGGGAGCGCGCAAAACGTCACATACATTGAATTTGGCCTGAATTCTTCACAATAGAAATCAGTCCACTGGCTGTTATAGGCAGCCGAGGAAGTCAGAGAAGGTCTCATTTTTTAGATTACAATCCTTTCACCCAAGGGCAATAAAAACAATTAATACATGTAAAAAGTTACACATAACACCTTTAAGGATATTGAGCACAATCATGATTAGAGCTCAGATAAAAATTGAAGGAAAGACTTAGGCATAGAGACAGACAAGGACATAATCAAGAATACTTTCTAGTAGTGATGTGGCCCTAGGAAGCTAAGGACTGAGCCGAGCATGGTATCACTCATCTGGCTCCATCTGTGAGAGGAACACACTGGAAAGCTTGTCTAGTCCTGCTGTACAGGGGAAGGACGGAGCAAACACACTCTGACAGAACAAACTGCCACTGATGTGTGGTTTGTAATTCCGTCAAATAATAGTGCAGAGCAATTAAACATTGAGAGGGACATTGCCTAGTCATGCATGCTGCCTAGAGTTCGACCCCTCTCTCTCTCAGCTGCATTCTGTTATTTTCCATCGACACAAATGCACTGACCGCCGCAGATTAGGACAGTGTCAAACTTCATTAACTGTCATTGCCCATATTATCAGAAAATAAGCAGAACCAGGCCTAAGGCAGAGAATATTTTGAGAGCAAGCCCACATGGGGTCCCGTGTCAACATAACACTGTTTTGCTTGTAACGTAACAGTTGACATTTTTGACACTGATGAGTATAGATGGATAGATAATGAAGGGGAGAGGAATCTTCAGTCTGTAACAGAGTATTAGCTGACAGCTTCAAACTGACAGCAATTTGCACAAACACAACATAAGAGTGGTGTGTGAACAGATATTACAAAAGAATAACAGATATTGAAAAGCCCAACTAAAGAGTGAGTCAGTTAGTTGGTTTGGCTGTTATTCAACAAGTGGAGGCATGAATGCCGAGGACATACATCACAGTGGTTTTCTATGGAGAGGGGCCAAGCACAGGCAGCCAGGGTGACTTGCAAAGCAGTGGTTATACAACTGACTATATATTAGCTGAGCACTTTATTATGTCCATCACTGCTCCATGTGTAAAGGGCTGAACTACAGTTGGCATGAAGCCTAACAGTGGAGGCTCAAAATCACAGTCCAAAGATCAGAATATTATGACACTATTGAAGTCATTATTTTTAATTCATACCTCTAGCTAAGGAAATCAATGGTTCTATAGAAGAGAACAATTAGTTAACATGGGTCTTCGAAATAGCCATCTGACAAAGCCAAAACCTTTGCCTACCAACAAAAGTGTTATAAAACCTGAAGTTAGTGAATGAAATCGACTCCACTGGCTTGGCTGGTTAACTTACAGCTTTAGTCGTTGTTAGAACCTATCATTATAAGAGTGGTGTATTATAGGTGAAATTGTTCTCTTTTCGGGTCCTTCCTAAAGAAACCCCAACTAAAATGAATCGCTCCCACTTTAAAGACTTTGACAGCTTCTGTCTAGCTGCTAGCTAGCTACACAAGCTAACATTTCCGGCTCCTGCAGCTGACACCAGCTTTTAACTAGTGAGTTAAGACGTGTTAGCTGTCTGTGTTTCCAGTTTGGATGTGGGTACCTTGCTGACAATGTATGGGCATGAACTGACACAAACCTAGATGAGTAAACGACGGCAAAGTCATGCTAGCAGGCTGGCATGCTAACGCAATGAATGCTAACTTTGCCTGTTAGCTCCCTCAGCTGTCATCCTCGAGCTGTCAAATACAGACTGCTCTCAGGCTGCCGGCGACACAAACCACCGGGACTGAAACAGGAGAAAGTGGCACTCAACCTACCAGTGTCCATGTTTCCGTGGAGCTTGAGGAGCGTTGTCTGTTTTCCTGAAAAGTCACCGGCTCTTTGTTTATCTCATTCACCGACAGCCAGTCAGTGTGATTACAGGGTGCGTTCGTTTGTGCGCACGTTTATGCACTCGCGGCCGGTCTGTGACGTGGCGGCTGGGCGGAGTTTGCGGGTGGGACACCACAACAAAAAATTAATAAATTGTGATTACACTAAAGGACTCTGGAAACATTCAGTGTACCCTTCAAACACAAAGTTTTTTTTCTGTAACAAAGTAGGCCGAGCTAATTTTTTTTTTTTTTTCTCAGCACATTTCCTGAAGCAGGGATGCAAATGTGTCATTTTTGGTTTTACAAATTGCAGGAGAACAAATACTTTTAGTTAACTAACTTATACAGTAGAGGGATTATGAACCATATATTGTAGCTATATAAACTTTATATACAATCTATGTTTTGAACAAAAAGACTTACAACACATATTTATTTACACAATAACACACTTACATGCATGCATAACACATACATAATAGCTGTATATATGTGTGTGTGTGTGTGTGTGTGTGTGTGTGTGTGTGTGTTTTACCACAGAGAGCACAGAATTTTCACTATGGCAAATGTTTTGTGCGAGTGTAAAGTTGATTCATAGCTTTTATTGGTTAATGTTGAAACAGTTGAGAAACAATAATGTAAACATATCCTGAAGTCCTCCTGTTTGGTGATCATTTTCAGCCTCTTTATCTCTCACAAAAGGTCATCATGAATAAATATAGGCCTACTGCTGTGATAACTAATGACACACTCTCATTTAATTAATGCTGCCTAACAAAAACACGACTTTCCAACGGTTGCAAATAGGCTATAGGCTAAATTTGAATTTATATTTTGCATTAGTATCCAGAGGGAACCACTATTCTAACTTCCTCTGTTATTCTCATACATCACGTGTGTGTGGGGGGGCACGGAGCAACATTAAACAAGCGCGCCCAAAGTCAAACGTGCGTATTAAACGTCCGGTTATTGTTTACAAAATAAAACCACTCTTTGCAGCAATTTGTAGCCTGCCCATTCCATAACTTAGATTGGAAGCACACCAGGGGGTGGAGAGGTCTCTTAATGTCAAGAATGAACACGTGGAATGATTACAGCATGTACAACCTGTTAAAAACAGGGTTTTTTCTCTTCAAAAGTGGCAAGCAGCTTTTATTTTGAAGGTTAACTTTATGCTGAAAATCAGTTTGCAGTTTGTTGCAGAGTGTAGAAAGTCAAAACATGTATGTTATAACAGTAAATAACAATAATTAACAGTTATTTACCTACTTACATCCTTAAGTCTTTCTCCGCTTGCTCAGTTAAAAGGAAGTCAGCCACCCAGCAAACAATCCTTGAAGGTTCTCTGAAGTTTTTTGTAGCCTAAAACCTTGAAAGTTTCTTTAAAAAACCTTCAAAGAATGTTCTCTAAAGGTTCTCTGAAGGTCTTTTAAAAACAGATAGCAGACAGATAGCAGAAATGTACTGCACAAAAAAAAGAAAAAAAAAAGAAAACCGCAAACAGGCCAGGGAGTTTTTTTTTTCCTATCCAGGAGTGAAAGTGAACTGGATCCGGACCTTACTCCAGCTGAGATCTGGCTACGCGAAACTAGCCAGCTAACCTGTAGAGGTCAAGAGCAAGGAGACACATTTATGTATCAGTGCAATTTTCTTATGCATCACTCGTTACTCAACGTTTTTCTAGTCTAAAACTCTCCACAGTCTCGTGAATGTTAGGAAATCTACGTCCTGCGAACGTTCTGCAAACCGTTATTTTTACCAAGAATGAACTTGCCCGGAACATTAAGAAAATGCTCCTAAATAACCTCAAGGGAACATCCACTGCAGTTCCCCAGCGAACATTTCCCTACACATTATTTTACTCACATAATGAGTTAGTTTCTATATTGTTCCGTTTTTTTCCTATATTGCTGTTCCTTGAAATTGGCCCCTTTCCTATTGGAAAGTTTATATTCCAATTCATGAGGTCATTGCTTTCCTGTAATTTAGCATGTGATTCTTGTGTGTGTGTGTGTGTGTGTGTGTGTGTGTGTGTGTGTGTGTGTGTGTGTGTGTGTGCGTGTGGAGGGGGGTTGATTAATGGGTCACTTCCTTCCTTTACTCCATCTGGACAAAAGCAGCAGCAGCAGTGTAAAGGAAAGCCTGTTAAATTATTGAGAATAGGAAAAGAAAGTGAGAGAAAGAGCGAGCTGATGGACTCCCAGCAACTTACAACAATTTGAACAAGCAGTTTTCCAACAAAGCTATGCACATAGCAGCCTTCCACACAAGCCAATGACTTGATCTGTACAGAGGAAGTAAAACCGACTTGTGATGAACATTGAGCAACACTGTGACAGTCAGCCATGTGTTACCATCTCCTCAGTGCCATCAGCTGTCTCTGCCTTCTTCATACTGGTAAGTAACAAGTTTTAGTTCTTGCAAATCTGAAGTCTTATTAAAATTCTCATTATAAACAAGGGGAATCTCCCACATACATTATGTTGCATTTGAGGAACTTGGCTGGCTAAGACGACACAGTCTTGCCTTTGAATTCACTTCTGTTGCAGTAGCTTTAGTGAAGATCTGTAAGATCTTTTGAAATAACTTGCTATTATAACTTATTGTTGATGTTTGATGAGTCCACTTTTGGATAGGCTCGTTCCAATTCATATTTTTGCAAATACAAGCTGCGGTAATCACGAACGTGTCGTATGTATTTTGCATGTGAAATGTTTGTCCAACTGTATGTCTCTTGTGTAAATACCCTATATCAGTGGTTCCCAAACTTTTTCCTTAAGTGACCCCTTTTCTACCATTGAGTAAACTGACGACCCCTGACTAAGTGACAGATTTTATGGATATTTCATATTATATTCAATGCATAACAATAACAGTAGACTACAGAACAACTGATAAATGGTACAATTAACTAATAGTGAACTGCATAATAATTATTGGTCAAATGTTCAGACTCTTAATGGTCACATACGTCAAACAATGTCGATGCGATGGTTCAATTAAATGGCTTCATCAAAACACTGTATATTTCCTACAGTATTTCTGTCTATGCAGTTTCTTGTTGCACTATAATGAGTTAAAGGAGACTTCCCTGTTTCAGGTGTCCGTGCTGAAGAATGCAGCCAGGTTGTCCTGGCAAAACGTGAGACCTTTTATGTCCCAGCAGGGGGCAGTCTGTCTCTGTCCTGTGTGGTCCAGCACTGTGGAGGCGCCTGGACAGGAAACTGGATACGGAGAAATTCAACAGATGAAAAGTTATTGAGTGTGAGGCACCGTCTGACCAATGCGACGCTCTCAGCCAATCAAACCCGACTCATTTTGAATTTCCTGAGCGTCAACCTATTAGACGAAGGCTCCTACGGATGCAGAGTTCAATGGGCTCAAGGCGACATTGAGCAGGGACATTTGAAGTATGTGAACGTCACTGCAGGTATGCAGAATCAAAGTATCATTACAGAACAGGGTGTGCTCATTTTAGGTTATTCAAACAGAAAAATCTAATTGTATTATTCTGTGTCCTCCAGCAACTGTCCCCTTGCAGAGGAGTGTGTTGCACAGGGTTTTGGTCTGTGCCGGTGCTTTTCTCTGTATTCCCATGATTCTGGGACTGGCTCGGTGTCTGAGTTCAGAAGTCAACCCTCAGCCACTTCCCAGGATGCTGTCCATTCCTGCAGCTGTATACAGAGACCAACCACACCCGGCACCACGGCCTCCACCTCGATGCCCCGTACCTCAGAAACGTAGCGCTTCCTCTCACAAAGGTATCTTACTTTGTAGCCATCTGTAACACTGATAAAAAGTTACCATAGCTTTGTGAAAACTGCTCTATTCACTGTATTATTGTCTGTTTTTTTTTTAAAAGCCGGCCCCAAATCCCAGCAGAAGACTGAGGTGGGTGAACTTCCTGTTTCAAGACAGGATGCCCTTTGCAGTGCCTTCAACATTTTTTAACCTTGATATGTCTGCACTGCAGTCCATGCATATGCCCTAACTTTTTTTTTATTCACAATGTTAACTTACAGGTGGTGTATGCAGACATTTCCCAGGATGCACTGAGACAACAGGGAGTCTCCAGAAAGACTGACCAGCCCACTGTGTACTCATCCCTCAGATTTTCCTGAGTGCATTCGAAAAAGCAGGTGAAAAATGGTCTGCTGAGGATCACTTACGTATTATTTTTGTGGGATTGTGTTTGATCCTTGAGGTCTTTAGGAAACATTTGATGTGGACTTGCAGAGCTTCTCACTTGCAGGACTGCAGCTTTGAGACATTCTGACGAATATTTCACTATTACGTCATTCTTGAGCTCAAGACTTTACTTATGTATTGCAGAAAATCATTAAAGCAGAGGACAAAATAATATAGAAAACCAGAGACCATATCATGGGATCACACCAGCCGCTTGCAAGCCTCATGTGAGATTTAAAAAAATGAGATACCACATAAATGACACAAAATACAACATTTTATTTTAGAATAAATTCTCAATGGCACGTTACATAACCAAATATACATATACATGTTTAGACATCTTTTAAATTAATATATCTCCTTTAATCATTTTACTTTATTAATTAGCGTACTCTGCAGTTACATTTTTTACATGACATCAATGCAAAAGAAGTTATCGTTTTAATAAATTAAGCATATTAACAGAGGAAAGGCTGCAGGGCATTGAGACGATACCTGCTACAAACTAAATGACATCTGAACTTCCCGCTTTTGTGTGATTTCTGTCCCTGCTTCCCTTGCTCGAGGTAATCACTGGCCTACACTTACTGAGCACAGGGAGGTATCAAGGAACTGAACAGCTTCCTTGCAAATTAAAATCACCTAAATTACAAAGTAGGTTTTTGTAACTAGGGTGAACTGACCCTTTAAACCCTCTGGGGTTTGAGTTTCACTATCAAGCCATCCAGGAATGGTTCTCTCCACAGTAAGAGCACATAAGCCCTTTTCACACTGCACTTAGCCCCAGGCTAAAGGAGCTGTTACCATGGGGCTAGTCTGCCGGGATTACCAAACAATGCCGGGATAAAGCCTTACTTCCTGTCCGCACAGGAAGTCTGTGTTCCTATTCCCAAAGTCCCTTCGCTACAGGAAAGAAACAACAGCCTCCGAGCTATCAACTTACATGTTGAAAATTACAAATTTTGAAGATTTGGATCGTGTAATAAGGCAGGCCTACTCTGTTATTTCAGTGAATGATTGTAAAGATCTACAAAGAATCTGAATTTTCGTGGAGGTGTTCCACCGAAACTGGTTCCCTGCCAACACTATTTTGCAGATGCACCGTCGGGGCGTGGCGCCGCCCAGGACAATTGTGATTGGTTTAAGGAAATACAAACAGGCCAGGGAGTTTTTTTCATTATCCAGGAGTGAAAGCGCACTGAAGCCAGACTTTCCCCCAGCAGCGTTGTGGAGATAGGTCTGGCTATGCGAGACTAGTATGGGGCTAGGAAAACTTGGCACATTCTGAAGTGGGCTAATGGCCTTGCTCCAGAACAGGGTTAGCCCCAAATTTGTGGGGTTATCCCCTAAAAATCGACTAAACCTGGGGCTAAAAGTTGCCAGTGTGAAACGGGGCTAAGTAAAAATGGAATTCTCGAATGTTAACATTAGTTATGTCTTCCAACGGACATTTAACTCAGGGCTAGTACAAGTGCAGTGTGAATCGTATAACCCTGGTCTTAGGTTAACCCTGTGTGTGTGTGTGTGTGTGTGTGTGTGTGTATATATGTGAAAACGGGCTAAATTATCCCAGGGTTAACTCTTAGCCCAGGACTAAGAATATGCAGTGTGAAAAGCCTTGTAGACATTCTTCCAAAGACCTACCAGCTTGGTTGTTTGGTCACATAGAAAACACAACTGTGTGTCTTTAAGCTTTTTTCTTCATTACTTTGCCCTGCTAACTCTAGTTTGTGCCGCCCCAGGCTAATGTTACGGTATAGTTGAGGACTAGAGTAGACCTACTGTCCTGTTGTGCTTGTAAGCAACTGGCTTCGCAATTTACTTCTAAGAGACTTTGCAATAACAACTAACAAAGCATCAAATCAAAAATACAAAAACGGCTCCAAGTTCACATTCAAAGTAGTTTTTTTTTTTTGCCAAAGTGTGGTTCAAAGGTTCATTTAACCTGAAGCATCAGCTGACATGCTGGGAAACTTTCAACCCAAGCAGCGTTGCCAGATGTACGATAATTAGCCTATTTGTACGATAATTTCCCCCTCTGTACCATGTAAGATCAATAATGCCAAAAGTGCCATAAAGTACGATAATTTGACCATTTTGTGAAGCTTACAATTAGTAGTTGCTTAGTCTGCGCTGTCTCATTTTAATTTACTTCCTGACATGATCAGGACAGAAAAATATGGATCCTACGTCTGTTTACGCATCTCTTCTCGCGTGACCTCTTTTTAGCCAATCATGCTTGGTGTAAGCTATGATGAACATACGTCAGGTTGCTTAAAAAGTGCCACTACCCTGGAAAATTCAAAAAATGCCTCTGAAAGTATCAACATGAGC
>JAOVVB010239720.1:0-22312 GCA_028570985.1 Heterobranchus longifilis | reverse complement strand
ACACACACACACACACACACACACACACACACACACACACACACACACACACACACACACACACACACACAGTGCTATAACAAAGAATAAATCTCTAAAAGAATAAGAAAATAAACGTGGAAATATAGAGGAATAAATAAGTAATTAAAAAAGAGAAATAAATAAAATATAAAATAATAATTATAAGCCTTTTCTTTTTTTTATATTATTTTATTTTTTGTTCATTTATTTCTGTACAGGCAAAGCAATATACAGGGGAAAAGTGTAATAATTATGCAACAGATAAATAAATAAATAAATAAATATATTTTTAAAAGATATAAATAAATATTTACAGACATATAAAGAAATAAATGAAAATGCTTAGAATTATTATGTTAGATTTTGTTATTTGCCACATTTATTTATTCTTTTATTTATCTCTCTTTATATTTCCACATTTTATTTACTTATTTATTCTTTTGTTTATTTTACTCTATATTTCCAAATTTTTTAAATTTACTTTTTTGTTCTTTTATTTATTTTCATACCCATATTTCCACATAAATTTTTTTATTCTTCTTTTTTTAATTCTATGACTCCATATCTTTGTGTACGACAGGTAAACAAAGGTTTAAAAACTCCACCATTAATAAAACAGTGATGTATTAAAAACATCTTTTCTTTTTTTTTTTGTAGTGAAGTCGAGGAATCTGTTGTCGACCTTCGAGGAGGAGCAGCCGCACCTCCTCGGTCTGGGCGGGGAATATCCCGACCAATGGGAGGACACGCCGGCCGTCGTCATGGCAGCGTGGCGTCGCTCGGAGCAACAGAAAGTGTCGGTGGAGCCCGACATGGTGGAAACACACCTGCCGTTCAGGAGTAAAAACAACGACACGCAGACGTCGAAAAACCTGCTGCTGGACCTGCACAGGTACGCTGGTTTTTCCACCAATGAAAGTTTCATAATAATAAAAAAAATGATTTAGGATGCACTTGCATATATTTAGTCCTAAATGTAACTTAAAACTCTGACAGGTCGTTAAAATAAGCCCTTGATATAATGACATGATGACATGATGATCTCTCACCCTGAAACTCTAAAAATAAATGCCAAATGTTTTTGCCTGTGACCCTTTAAAATGAAGCTATTGACCCCTCACCACAAACTGTACATGTCGAAATATTTCTTAATTTTAATATATATTTTTTTAAGGGATGAAAAGTTTTAAAAAATTGCCCAGAAAGATTGGAGAAACGGTAGTAGAAAAGCTGCTTACTGTTACGATCTACACAACATATTTTGGTATGAAAACCCACATTTTTAATTTAACAAAGTACCCTGTATCATAAATACATATCTGGCATTTGTAACAAACGGACCTGCTTGAAAATCGGTAGAAAATTCAGCAAGAAATGATAATTGTAGATAGTCCTCCTGCCTCGACATGCATTGAGAACTGCGGCTCCACTGTCCCAAAATGGCAGCTGCGTTGGCGTATCGCTCCAATAAACAGCAGCGGCCAATGCGGTATCTACATATAAATATCTATGGGTGTTGTTGATCAGCTTATTCCCATCCTCCTGTGTTCAACACGCAAGCCTTGTTCATTTTTTACTGTTGTTGTTTATCAGTTTATTTCTTTTATACTTTAAATCTGCAGATGAAAATAAGGGGGAAAGATGTTTAGGTGCTCATCAAAAGCACATCAGAGAAATGAGGAGTATCGACACTGACATGTTCTTTCTTTACAGGACTGGGCTAAGCCAGGTCCTTATGACCAGCCCATGGTCAACACACTGAGGAGGAAGAAAAACAAGGAGCTCCCAGCTGTAGTGGACAGTAATGGTAGTGTGAGTAATGATGGCAGCCCGGCCTCGATCTTGACCTCAGCACCTCCTCCAGCTGCTCTACAAACATCTGCATCAGTGGAGGAGAAGAACAGAAGTGTGGCTGCTCCTCTTAAGGTCCGTTCAATGCCTGCTGCACACGAGAGGATTTTAACTGTTTTTAAATATGTGGGTGACCACAGACATAACAACAGATTTAACTATTTTTTAATATTTTAATCGTGCACACACACCAGACAATTCAGTCAAGACGCAGGACCACACACTTCTTGCATGATCAAATGTGACTTCAGAAAAAAAAAACATGGCAGTGGACTCATCGTCAGCTGGTTGCACTTGTCAGAGTTCCTGCACGTCCTGGAAAACCTGGAAATTTAG
Source organism: Heterobranchus longifilis (assembly GCA_028570985.1). Lineage (NCBI taxonomy): Eukaryota > Metazoa > Chordata > Actinopteri > Siluriformes > Clariidae > Heterobranchus > Heterobranchus longifilis. Next base: position 20,104 of record JAOVVB010239720.1, on the reverse strand, counting down.
AGACTAGCTTTGCAGTCATGGAAACACCTGGAAATGGGTTAAAAATGACTAAATGTCCTGGAAATAATGTATCAGTTGTCCTGGAAAATTTGAGTTGTGTTTTAGCCCCTCACTCAGATCATCTACTTAAACCTCGGTGCGTATTTTGTCCGAAACTCGACTTGTTGGAGGATATGCTGCACGATATGACACTTTGAAGCAGGTTTACCAGATGTGAAGCAGAACATTTTTGGTTATTTATTAGCACATATTCACGTTTGTGTTGTGCTTCTTCATTTACCTTTTTTACTTTGTGTATATTATTACCTTTCTGTTTTCTCCATTTAGACTCTAGAACCAAACTGAGACTTTGGTGTTAATAAGTCACTGTTCATTGTGAGAAGTTTGCCATTAGCCTTGGTACTATGTGGCCTCCATTAACTGTTGATTTCATCTGATTTGTGTCGTTAGATGCAAAAGAGCTCCATATGACTTCAGACATTCTGTCTTGTGCTTAAAAAACATTAATAGTTTTGCTGCAGCAGGTGGCAAATTGCCACAAAAATATCAGAATCGTTAACCACATTAACATAGGTCATTTAATGCCATCTGTGCTGCTTAAGATCAGGCGACCTCACATTCAACTTCCAGCAGGCTGATGGTTTTGCAGTCACGGTATTTAGACTACATGAATGAGCCTCCCACCACTAATGTTCCCATTTAATGACGTTCATGACTTGTACCTAATGATTTTAATGACTTTAATGAACTGTGTCTGGCTGTACCTTACCAAATGTTTGTTTTATTATTGGGTGATTGCTGCAGGCTGGTGATATTGAGGCCCACGAGGAACTGGCTCTGGCTTTATCCAGAGGTCTGGAGCTGGACACCCAGAGGTCCAGCAGAGACTCCATCCAGTGCTCCAGTGGCTACAGCACGCAGACCAACACACCCTGCTGCTCTGAAGACACAATACCCTCACAAGGTAACACTCTTCAGTCTAGTCACCACTTTTTAAGTCCACTGCTGAATTATTTTATCCTCTGGTATCATAACTCACTTCCATACCTCTCTGTGTTTTTTCTAGTATCAGACTATGACTATTTCTCAATGGCTGGAGATCAGGAGGCAGAGCAGCAGCACTCTGACTTTGACAAGTCCTCCACCATCCCCAGAAACAGTGACATCAGTCAGTCCTACCGCCTCATGTTCCAGAGCAAACGACCCGCCTCCACAGCCGGCCTGCCCAGCACACAGACTCCTTACCACGGACAGGGGGCCTACTCTGCAGGACCCTATCCCCCCACACCTGTCCACACTGGGGCTTATCCTCCTACCCCTACAGGTACACACTGCAACAGTCTTTCCTGTTTTACTTTCTTGATGCTGTATGTTTGTAAGGTACCATGTTGGTTTATGCCAATAACTCCCTTTTTTATAACACGCTTAATAAATGTTATGTAAATGTAATACTTCATCAGAAGAATAGTTCATGTTCTGTTTTTTCTCTCTTGATGTTCTTCATTATCTTGTTAATGAATCACATCGGGCTGCAACTAATAATTATTTTCATTATCAGGTAATCTGCAGATTATTTATGATTAATTGTTTGGTCTATGAAATGTCAAGAAATAGTGAATAATGTCCATCCTAGTCCAAGATGATGTCTTTTAAATGTCTTGTTTTGTCAGTCCAATACGATATTCACTTTAATATGATATATAACAGAGAAAAGCAGGAAATCTCCATATTTGAGAGGTGGAAAACGGCATTCACCATTAATCAATTATCAAAATAGTTGGTTGTTGTCGATCTAATTAATCTAATTAATCTAACTAATCGTTGCAGCTCTAGAATCACAAAGGCTGCTGTATAATATACTGAAATGCACTTTATTATGAGTATTTCATTAATGGCTTAAATTACTAATTGTGTTCTATCATTGCAGGTTCAGGTCAGGGATTTTATTCTGGATCCAGCTCCCATAATGCCTCTGGCTCCTATTCTACAGGCCACGGTCCAGTTATCGTCACCCCTGGGGTTGCCACAATCCGCCGCACCCCCTCTTCGAAACCTTCCGCCCGCCGGTCAGGCTCCGTTGTGGGCACAGGCCCCATCCCCATCCGTACACCCGTCATCCCAGTGAAAATCCCCACGGTGCCCGATATGTCCGGAGCAGTTAATGGGAGCAGGGGTGCAGAGGAGACGGGAGGAGGAAGGAGAGGAGAAGAAAGCCCAGAGTCTCCGACATTTGCAGGAGGGGAGGATGCTGGCACGCTGCCGGTGATGTCCTGGAGCGGTCAGGCTACAACCAATCCTCCTACTGTTCCCCTGCCCAGCCAGCAGCACCTTCACAGTGAGATAGGGCAGGACGGAGGAGGAGGAGAGGAGGCAGGAGAGGAGTTAGAAGGCAACATGCTGGTGGCCATCCGCAAGGGGGTCAAACTCAAGAGAACCCTCACCAACGACCGCTCGGCCCCACGCATCGCATGATGACACGACGCAAGAAACACGTGACCTCACAGAAGTGAGGCTCTGCCTTCATTGTGTTTATAAATGAGGTCAAAGGCTTTAGATAAAATGTTGCTGATAGAAAATGCCATGTACAGAATCAAACGGCTTCTTATGCTCTGAGAAATGTATACCACCTGTTCTACATGCAGCGTTTCTCATTCTGTACATTTTCACCTGCGAGGACCCCTCGCTGCAGAAGCCATCTATAATGATTCAGTAGAGAAAATGTATAGGTTCACAATTTCTGATTTGGCTTATGATGCCTCAGAAATAATGTGAAGCCAGGTTTGTTAAAATAAAGTGGATGACAGGCCCACTTGTGGCAGATCCTTGTATAAGTCCAGTAATTATATGAGCCTTTACGAGTACGAGGATAAGACCTAAGAAAGTAGGTCCTCGAATAAAGGTTTTTGGCCAAAGCACTAAAATGTTTTTGCAAATCCGAGCCCACAGCTGTGTAATGACAATGCGTTTTTGTTAACAAATAACAAGAGAAAAACAGAGTAGCATTATTAATTTCCTTAAGAGGACAGTAAATACATATTTTACACACATGTATCCAGTATTCTTCCTGAAGCAGGACAATGTGTCTGCCTCTTCTCGCTGTAAAAAGACACTGTGTATAATATGTGTCAGCTCTCATTGTTTTGGGAGTGCATTGTACCATCGTGGGACAAATAAGCATTGTAACTGCTGAGTGACTTGGCAGATGGAGCGCAATAACCAATGCAAGTACTTCACAGCATCAAGAGAGCAATATCCACACGCAATAGAAAGTAGTGGCTCCATCGGGCGGCTTTCCATTTGACGTCTCCTGAATTGCATTGGAGGGACGCCCTGATGGCTGCAGGGAGGTGCAGTGTTGTCAAAGCAGTCATCCCCTCACAGTTCACATACATGAGATGTCCACAGAGCCAACACGGGCAGAGGCATGGCCGATACAGAGAGCTCCTCAAAAAGCGAATGGCTTTGTGTTTCATCCAAGACAAAGTTGTAGGACACTACAATGTGACTAAAGCATCATACGGTTGATGCCGTGACATTAACAGACACTACAAGTTACATCCTGTTTTAGTTGTTTTAGTATTTACATGATTTGTAAATAATTTTTGCACGTCTCTGTTGCTGAGGAGGTGCTTCTCTCTGTCTCTCTCTCTCTCTGTATTTTTCCTTCTGCTCCTCTGCGGTCTCACAAAGTTTCACATCTTTAAACAGATTGTTTATTGATTTCATATAATGACCATCAAACCAGGGTTAGTTTCCAGTATGAATCTCATTTAATCTGCGATATCTACATGCTGAGCTTTGTAGAACTCCTCAGTTGTTTGTGTTTATATATTAGCCCCTTCTTTTTCGTAGCATTTATTAGCCATACTGCAACCTGCTGCGCATTGATTGCTCATAACATTACTAATAAATGTCAGTACAGATGCGCCATGTCAAAACTCAACGTTAAATCAAATTTATATATATTATTAAACATTTTATAGAAGTTAATGAGGACAAATATTTTTGGATGTTTTGAAAGTTATGAGTAGAAAGCTGTAATGCCATACTGGTTTTATTGTTCTGTCTGCTTGCTGTTATATTGATCTTTGTTGTCTTCTTTGAAACGCATGTAGCGTGCATGCTCATGTCCTTTTGATTAATTAGGGTTTTTACATCTGTCATCTTTACATTTGTTGCAATAGCATCAGAGCTGACAAGTCCAGTACAGATTGTTTAACCCTGAAAATGAGGAAATCACATCTAAATCCATCATTTAATTTAAGAAATACATCACATTAGGTATATTCTGTTTTTTTTATCTGGACAATAAGATGTTTTTGAGATACAAGGCTTTTCCTCAGACTGCAGCTTTGTAAAGACTATAGGCTGAAACCAGTTAGTGTCCCTGATTCATAGTCTGCATTTTAATTTGCATGTCAGTTGAAGCACTGTGAGACCATGGCTACTACGAAATGTATGAAACTGTAAATGTTATTTAGCTATACAGGTTAGTCCAAGAACTCACACATTTTTAATTTATTTTCTTCTTCTCAGTCTTTAAAACTCTTTTTTTCTCAACCTATTTTTATACGTATATAAAATATCAGAGTAATAGAGTTGTTTCCTCGATCCATGCATGCACTATCTGATGATGTGTTGTTTCATGACCGTCCTGCTACGATTCATTCAAGTCCCATATTTCACACATATGCATAATTGCACTGCATTTTAATAATGGAATACATGCTGTCTGGTTTAAAAGTGAACAGCAGCTACAACAAAGTGACTTCCAGAAGTCAGACGTGTGTTTTGAAAAAGTTAAACTTAAGTTGTATAATGGAGAGGCCTGCATCAGTATTATGGGTTCATGTTTTGGGACAAATGGTGTTTGCACGATGCAGAGAGCAGCTCAGTTTCACTTCAGTCAAAACGGTGCATTTTCTTCAGAATAAGTTTGCCTGATTAATTTTATCATTTGTAGAAATGAATAATTTTCTGTTTAACATATTTTGGAGCGACTGAGCTGAGAGTGGACTGATAACCCTGATATGACGTTTGCTGAAACAGATGGCAACATGCAAACTTTTAAATGTTCCCCGAGGGTGGTTTAAATTTGAATGTTTGCACCCCAGTTATTTACAACTGATTTCATGTCAAATGTTATTGAACAATATCTTAGTAAGTTTGAACAAATGGCACGCTGCCCACAATGTCTGGCCTAATCTGACCTCTGAGTTTTCCAAAGACATCATGAAAATCCAGTTTTTTTTTCTAGATTTTAAACAGGTTTATTATCTATTCAATGTAATAGAAAGGTACAATATGGGGAATGACAACAAAAGAAGGGATGACAAAAGCAAAGTTATCATCTGTGTGCCTGATTTAAACCCACAGAGTGAACACGGGGCTGCACCACAAACGGTTGCATACACCCTGTACTGTTTGATTTCAACAGAGCAAAGATAATATCACTGCTTCGATGTTTCTGGAAACCCAGAATTCAGTTCTTGACATTGTTGATGATGTTAATATTTTTGTTTGGTTTTTTTGGCCGTCCACCTGTCTAAAACATATATTATCAACTTGTAATTTCCATATTTAAATTACTAGCATAAATATATATTATATCAGAGTTGCCAAATGCCAGTATATCCTATGAATAAGAAGTGTATAGTTTGAAAGTACAGTTAAACCTGGTTTCTAGTTTAGTTTTCAGCTTATTATTCCTCCCGAGGAGAGTTGACCTCTCCGTCTGTCCCTGTACAGTTCAACAGGCTACGATACAGTTTGTTTCAGGAAGTAAAAAAAAAGGTTGTTATTTTTTGTGTAATGACAGCTTTAGCAATATAATAAAAAATATATATACATTTTGCTTTGCCTCACTGACTTCTTGTACTCTCTGTCTCGCGCTGCTGGTATGAAACACTGGTAACAGTTTTCACTACACAGCAGCAGGAGTTGGTTGGGCTTGACGTGCCGAGACAGCTTGTATACGACCCGAAGTCTGTCTGGTCCCATGTGGTATGAGACTGTAATCCATTACCTGGAGGACAATAGGCTCGGGGAGGGGACTAACAAACCAACACCAAAACACACCAGAAACCAGCTATGTTAGCAACCACAGCCCAGAAGCATCACTGATTTCTTTAGTGTGCAAGTGTGTGACCTCTGCGTGTATCAACACCGGCCAGTTTTCATCTTGCATTCATTACTGTACTTTTAGGTAAATAGCTGACAAAACAAAAAAACACTTCAGCGTCCATTTAGTAGCTTTCTACCATCACACGCACATGCACACTCTCACACACACACACACACACACACAAACACACAAACACACAGCCCTCAATGGCAGATTCAGAGAAATTAAAAATTAAATTGGATTCCATTTCATTTCTATTCATTGCCGCAGATTGCATTAGCTCGGTTGCCATGGAAATGCTCAGAGCGCCTCTGGGACTTCTCATCCATGTTGACTTAAAATTGAGCTTGACAGTTAATTCTTGACAACTGAAAATCAGTGAATAGTAACTGCACAATGAACTGTGTGCTCATCATATTGCTTGTGACAAAACTTTCACACTAACCCAGTCTGTAAAATGGGATAGTGAGTGGCATATTTTAGCCCTACAGGTTAAAAAGTAACTGAACTGTAGGATAACACTGGTTGGATAAAGCCTTCATGATGTTAACGGATGAGGTGCTTTATTTTGTCCACCAGGGGGCGCTCCTTCACTGAGCTTTAACATCCAAACAGCTTCTACTCTCTTCTGCTTGGATAATAATGCATCACTCCTGGGAACACTGGTCTAATCAATACAAGTACAGCCAAAACAATGAATATGCCACTCTCACACAGAAGGCCTTGAAATAAACCATGCATGATCAAAATATTAGATTGTGAGTTTAAAAAAAACAAAAAAAAACACGTTTTTTGTCCTCTTTTGCTTCAAGTACAGGCTTCCTTTTCGTCACAAATAACTTCCACATGGTGTCATATTTTCTCGGGGTGTGGACTGTAGTCTTGTTGAATTCCCCACGTGCACAATAGCAGAGGCAGTGATGGGCACACACCCAACACACAAACGCACTCCTTTTACTAAACCTGTAAGAGATTAACAGCCTGTCTGTGACAGTGAGTAGCCTATAGCCTACTGTATAGAAACTATTGTTTTTTTCAGTCTCAGCTGGCATCACTGTAACAGACACCAGCTTAAATATTTGGGACCAAACTCGTATTTTTTTGCTATTATGGCAGATGTAGTTTAGCTATAGTATATCATGAATATAACTGGCTGATATATTGTCCCTGTAGTGGATGTACGTACAGTGCGTCAGAGTTACGCACGGAGGAAAGCAGCGCTGCTATTGGAAAATATTTCCGTGCTGCTGCCCGCTGACGTGCCCTCCTCCTCCTCCTCCTCCTCCTCCTCACACCATCCTGTCAGCCAGAGGTTACACCAGCCGGGAGTACGCTCGCAAATATGTGATTTTGTACAAATACTTAAGCCAGTTAGGTGTTTGAGGTTACGCGCGACTATCTACAAAATCTCACCGCTGGTAAATAGCCGTGTTTTCCGGAGCAGCTTGTGTTTTTCAAGGTTTCTTGTGGAGGTTGTCGGACGGGACAGCGGAGCATCGACTGAGGTGCGTCCGATAACACAAGTTACAGTTTGATTTCTGCACAGCTGTCGCATGTTTTCCTACTTTATGTTTCCCAAAACGGCGCGTAAAATAGGCTCGAATCAATATGTTCTTAAATAATGTGTACTTGTTATTGTCAGGCCCGTGTTGTGCCCTTAAATAACCCAAGATGCCTCCACACTGAGGATGTGTAGGGTGCTCTCATGCGATCGTTGCAGCGATTATTTCACATTATAGCAGAATTAATTCATACAGCGCCATGGCATGTGTTTTAGATGAGTAACTAGGCCTGTTGTATTGTTCTCTGTTCTCCATCAGGTCCCCGGCGGATTGCTCTACCCCCCATCCCAGCGATGCTGCCCTGTCTGCGGAGAGTCCTACGGCCCGCCCTCTCTCTGAGAGCCGGGGCTGGGTTGGCCAAAGCCGGACGCAGCAACCAGCAAACACCCGCCATGGCACGGCTCGCCTGCGATCCTCCTCTCTCCATGCTGGTGCCGCGGTGCAACATGGGCACTCACCCGCTGAAGGAGCCCGTGGAGCCGCTCGACTCTCCCCGGGGGGCCAAGGAGTTTATTTATACTCTCCATCCGTCCGAGCGCACCTGCCTGCTGAGAGAGCTGCACAGGTTCGAGTCCATAGCCATAGCTCAAGGTAGGTGATGTGCAGATTACTTTGAATGTCAGTTACCGGATGCAAATTACATGGCAATTTTTGTAATTGTTTAGTAACGTAATCGATTGGATTACAAAAATGTTTTATCTAATGTGAATACTTTTTGATTACTTCAAAATCAAACATTGAAAATATTGCAATGCAAAAAAAAAAAAATGCATTTTGCATATTCAGCCTTTACAATTGGTCAAATCAATCAATCAATGTAATCTGGGCTGATTATAATTACTAATTTTTTCAATCATTTTCTGTGCAATACTGACATATTTATTTACTCAGTACTACTACTGTGCAATATCCTGAACCGTACATACATAGGCATAATGTGTGTGTGTGTGTACCTGTGTGTGAACCTGTGTGTGCTTCAGCATGTGAGATATGAACAGTTTTTTATACTTAGTCTTTTTATTGCTATATATTTTTTATATATATCTTGTATTTGAGCCCCGCTCAGGCAGTGTGCCTGAATTTCATTGTATGCCAGTACAATGACAATACAGATATTCTATTCTATTCTATTCTATTCCATTCCATTCTATTTTATTCTATTCTATTCCATTCTATTCTATTCTATTCTTGTACTCTGATTACATAATCCTGAATACATGTAAGTAATCCATTACTACCCAACCCTGGTGATTTGCTACACTAGCCTGCAGCATGCAGCATTAAATCTGTTTTCATATTAAGTGGCAGCAGAGAAATCAATGGAAATATAGTTCGGCCATACAAGTATTGATGTAGCAAATCATCTCCTACTCTTTATCAGAAAATGAGAATGAATGAAATAATTGATGACAATGGCTTTTGTGTCATAGTCATCATCAACTGCAGGTCAGTTAGATCTATTATTCCCTGCTGGATACAACATGTAATGACAAGCAGTTAACTCTGAGGTTAGATATTCATCTATCAGTGTAATCACCACTGACATGCTGTAATAAGATGAAGTAACCTGCAGTGTGGTTAAGAGTATAATGTTGTAACATCACAGCTTTGATTTTAATCTCCTGATGGGTAATGTAAGTCTAAAACAGTTGGAAGTTGTAATTGGAAGACTCTGATTAAAGTCTAGTTTTTCTAAAACATCACAGCATAGTTCCACGGAGAAGAACAGCTAATCCCTGTGTGCTGTTATAACCCTGACCTCTGACCTCTGACCCCCCTGAGAGAAAAGAGAATCTATTGGCTGGAATCAATACAGTGTGTGACCATGACTGGAACTCTTATTTCCACATCTATTCCACAAGCATCAGTCACACAGTATTTCAGTAGGGAGTAGACCAAGGGCGTAGGTTTCCTTTTAACATCACAAAAGAAAAAAAACAACCTTATCTCATAATTACAAGAAAAAGATCTCATAATTATGGGAAAATATCTCATTATTATGAGAAAAAAAACTAATTACGTGAAAAAAAACTAAAATTCTGAGAAAATACCTAATAATTGTGAGGAAAAAACTAATAATTTTGAGAAAATACCTCCTAATTACAAGAAAATATCTCATTATTACAAGATCCTAAACAAACCTTTCTTGTAATTATGAGATAAAGTGTCTAATTTTGTCTTCTTTTGTGAATGCAATGTGCACTTCTGCAGATTCTGCACTTCTCCTCCAGGAAATTTTGAGCATCAAAATACTTAATTTTCTGCATTCTGGTCAAATTTAATGCACCACTACCTTTCCACATCAATTTATGCTGGACTGTCTTTAAATTAATCTACTTTCATGTTTTTATTGGGGGGGGGGGACAAATGCACGTTGTAAAAATTGAGGGGGGCGTGTCTCCTGCATGCACCCTGAAATCTACACCTATGGATTAGACTACAGTATATTACTATATAGTACAGTAAGCCTATAGTTGTGGCTTTCAGATGAATTGTACAGACACTCAGATGTTTAAATACAGTATCAGATTAGGAAAGTATGGCATTAGTTTGGGTTTCATGAAACATACGAATGAAATTATGAGATTAGAGGAGGAGCACAGTAGATGTCCCACAGCTGCAGAGAAAAAAAAGGAAATGGGTCGATCAATACAGAGATAAAAGATAATAAAGGGAGGGAAGACATGAATGATAATGAAGATGCTGTGCAGAACATGAGCTTCTCTCTGAGAGTCTGCTGCTCGGAGCTCCTGTCACTCTTCTATAGTTCTCTCTTTACTAAACTTCAAAATAGATTCCCATCATTTTGCTTAATGGCTTTGTGCCAAACTGTTGGATATTGGATTTGAATGAACAATATAGTACAGCTTTTGAAAAATAAGTATATTTTGGGAAAATGTATCAATGCTATTTTCACTGTGGCAATGAAGATATTGTTAAAATGCACTGAGCCCTAGAATTGTGGATAATAGATGAAGCACTGTTGCTTCATTCCTGCAGGGTTGCAGGGATGTAAGTCAAGTTTTCAGTGGAGCCATGTTTCCTCCAGTGTCTCATGATGGACAAATGATTCCCTTCTTGTGGGACACCCTGCAGGGTAGCTTGAAATATCTCTGGCCTCAGAAGATTTGAAGTCAGAATAATCTCTAAAGTCTCTCGATTCGTCCGCACCAAAAATTTGAAGCTAATGCTCTTATTTTATATGTACTTAGTTACACTAAACTAATGGACTGCCTGACAGTGCACTGCACACCAGGCTCCTTTACACCATATAGCGACCGACTGCTGAATGTACATACATGCATCAGTTGCTATGTATAGTGTCATGTGTGTCCTGTTTCCTCTCAGTGTACAGTATGTGAGGCTCTGAATAACAATTAGCAACGACGTGCGCAAATCACAGCCCAGACTGTCGCTGTTAATATAAGCATGCCTCTGACACTGTGGCTTGAAAAGTTTCATCTGATTGTTTGGTTTATAATTGAAGATTTCAGCTGTGGCTCAGTAGGTAGATCAGACGTCCACTAACTGGAAGGTCGGTGGTTTGATTCCCGACCCCTGCAGTCTACATGTCGAAGTATCCTTGGCAAGATACTGAACTCTAAATTGCTGCATAGCCATCGTGTGTGAATGTTTATCTCCCCTGATGAGCATGTGCCTTGCATGGTAACCTCTGTCATCCTCCTGTGTGAATGGATGAATGACTTTATTTTTTACACGTCATACACACAAAGTGCCCAACCCTCATGGGTTTACAAGACACCAAAATTAATGTTGCGGTGTTCAAACAAATCATCACATTTCATTTCAATACAGAATTAAAAGGTAGCTCTACGGCTCAGTCAGTGGCGTGTCCAGAAGTTTGTGACTGGGGTGGCCCTAGTGGGGCACTGACTTATGCAGGGGTGCCTGAAATATGTGCATGCGCAGGTAGACATCAGAATAACATTAATTTACCATTTCTGTCTCCACTACTCATATAGTTTTTCATCCCATAGAGCCCCATAGATACAGGTAACCTTGACCCCAAAAAAATGAGATTTTTGAAACTTTATTTCCTGCATGGTGAATTTGTATGCACCACTTAATGGTGGAAATGTCTTTATTCATGTTAAGGAAAACACAAAATTCGGGCCGAATGATTGCGTTTATGATTTTATTTCAGGGGACAAATTCACATGCTCTAAATATTCAGGGGGATGTGTCCCCTGCGTGAAAATGGCCATGACATTTTTTCCCTCACCAAAATTTAACCTAACTTTTGAGCGTTATTCACCCCCCTTCCTGACAAGCTAGCTTTAAAATGGAGCCTGCGGCAGTCCCGTGGGTCTTTTATTGGGGTGGCACCTGGGGTGGCCAATCAGATTTCAGGCCACTCCCTAGACACGCCCCTAGGCTCAGTCTTAAACAAAATATTCTGCCTTCTCTCCCAGGCTTGGCAAATGAAATCTGCCACAAAAAAAGATTCCCTTTCCGAAGCACAACTCAAGCTTCTCAAAACCATCTAACCAAAATAAATCAACATAAATGGAAGTCATTTTACTGAAAACGTCCCTTAAGTCCTCATAAACAGGACAGTAAAACAAAGAATGAATGTCATTCTCAATGTCACCTCGCTCACACAGCCAACACATTCTGTCCTCTGGAGTGGAGTTAAACCTGCCGGTCTCTACAGTGAATGGTAATGTTCCTGAGCGTAGCTGTGCACGCAGGGATCTGTGTCTTTTGTTTGTGTAAAGCTCTTTGTGTGGTCGCAAAGACTAGAAACGTGCTAGTAAACGCTAATGGTACAGTCCATGTACCATTTACCATTTGTTCAGCTTCTTCGCTTTTTCCCTCATCAAAGATGGTTATCTCGGAGAAAAACACAAACAAATATTGCATATTTTTTTCTGCCAGTCTCATAGTTGACTCCATACTATCCTGCATCATAAACATAAATATAAAAGGGGAAGGGAAACATGTCACGCAGTCAGTGTGTGAGATAGTATTGATTCTTTACATGATTGATTGGATCATACAGTCAGTCACCTCTCTCCATGTAACAGGCCAGTGATGCTGTGGTGGTTATAGCAGTAATCTCGGCAGTGATGATAATGCTGAAAGTGGTAATTACAGAGATGGCAGTGAAGGCAATGATTGTTTAGTGTGACAGTGTCATTTAACAGTTATATTGCTAAACGAATAAACAGTGCCGTTATTGACAAGCCCATGTTGTTTAGTGTTCACATTTATTTTAATTATTGTCCAATAAGATTAGACCCTGCTCAATTCCTGCGTGGTCCTTCCAGGAACTATATTGTTTCTAATTTGTTACCCTCAGTACTCAGAGGAAATTAAGAAAGAAACTATTGTCTGATTTGAAATAGCTCTCCTTCCTCATTCTCTCTCTGTGTACAGACTCGGGGGAATAGACGGAGCGGAATAGAAGTCGGCCGACAAGGCCTTTCAAAACGATTCTCCGTGCTCTGCGCTCCTAATAGTACATAATTTTCCTGTCGGATGTTGCAGATTGCATCCTGACCACCACATGCTGCGAGTCTTTCATGTGCAATATCAACACTGAGCAAACAGCGCTAAATCCCTCATACCACACACCGAGGCTGCAAAAACAACAACAAAGTATCACACTCATTTTGGACCATTGGAACATGTTCCAAGAAAACCATCATTTAACACCTTTTTGAGAAGTGAGAGATGTTATGACATTTGGAGCCAGATTTAGAACTTCCATCCGCTCCTGTGAAATGTGCCAGAGGGCTATAAATGGTGTTTTTGTGTCAATGCTAACCACATAGATTGACATTGCTGGGTTGATTCACAACTTGATTATAAACTTTTTAGGAAAACTATCACAAATTCTCAACTAGAAGATTTTTAAACTTCAATACAATACTAGTATAATAAAAAAAAAAAGATACCTCTTTCGTTACCATGGCAAAAAGGGAAAAAAAGTCCTTGGTGCACAACATTTTTTTTATTTTATTTTTATTAGCAACCTGCACAGAGTGCTGGTACAGAAAAGGTCACTGAACACATACCAACACACAGTTGATTTTCTTCCCTGTTGTTTCATCTGTCTCAGTCTTATGTTGAAAATCTGATTTTAGATCTGCTTTTTTGATAGCTTCGGTAGGCTACTTTCGATCATGGATGTATAATAAAACCTGGATACCGGATCCCAAAATGACATCTATTCAGTTCAATGACAATTGCTCGCCAGGCACATCCGTTAAAAAAAGGTTTCTGGTTTTACTTCCGCGTTATGCAGCCCACTGAATATGCACAGTAATGTTTCTCCCATCGGCCCCGGCGGCGAGTTCCCGCTCGGCCCATATTTTATATTGTGATTTTTTAAATCGCTTCTCCCAGAGGGAGAGAAGGTTTTACAAACATGAAAAGTCCATGGATTCAAAATTCAGAATAGAAAGAGTCATAATGGACCGTGTTTGCAGTCGGAGGTGTCCTGTCAACAGTTTTACAAACGTCTCTTTTACAGTGGTGACGGAGAAAATGCTTTCTGGGCCGCAGGGGTATTTTTCATTGCAGTTCCGTGAGTGAAACAGTGAACATTGGAAAACATTTGCTGAGCAGTGGCGCGATATCCAGGTTTTATAATACATATATGCTTTCGACACAATCGAATGTCAATATCGTATTGATTTAAACACATGGTAGTATTGATACTTTTGACAAGCAAAGATGAGAGAATAATGTGAGCTAGTGTAGTGAGGGGACTGTACACAGGGGACAGCTGCTCTCACCTATGGGGCCTGCCTGTCTAGATCTCGGGGACATCCTCACCTTCACGCTACATAAACCCCTCAGGGATTTTCTTACCTTCTGCATGTGCGGGCTGCAGAGTAGCTGAATCAGTGATTGCTGGACCAGTCGACTCACTCTCTCGCTGACTTGACGGCTGTCGGAGAGTTTTTTTCGACAGGCTTATCACCACCTATCATCACTCTGCCCAGAGGCTGCAGGACACCTGCAGCAAAGCCCTCATTTTCCTGACGTTTATGCAGGTTGGCTGGGTGATGTGTGCCTGTGGTTGAATCTCTCTGACATGTCTTTGTACTGGGCAGTCCGCAGGGTTAATGCAGTCCACTGCAGTATGTCCACACTGGTGGTGGCAGCCATGTTTACTGAATGAATCCACGTTCATTCCAGATTGTGCTCTTAAATTTAAGTTACATGTTACAAGATGCCTGCATGAACATTTAGTCAGCTTACTTGCTACCATAATTTTTTCCAGTTCATTAGTTTTAGTTAACAGTAGCTTATTTCACCCTGTTCTCATTTCCTGTTTGTAGCAATGACTACGGAAAGTGATGCACTGTAATTGTGAGACAAGAGGCCCAGGTTTAAAAGACACCCTGTGGGTAGGCGCGGGGAAGTTTGGCTCGATCACACAGGAGACCGGAGTTCGAGTCTGTGCATCACATGACAGTCACGTGTATTTAAAACAGAACATGGAAGTAGGGATTTTAATGCTAATCCCCACGTTTTTTACTAACCATACCAAGTTGTTTTGTTGCCTAAACCTAACTAAGTATATTTGCAGTCTAAACCTACCAAATTCGTCCCGTTTGACAACTTAATCGCGCCGTTAATGACGTGTGTATCACGCGACCAGCACATGTATTTAAAACGGAACACGTATTATATCTAGGAATTGTTATGCATACATTTTCGTATTCATTATCTGTTTATGAGAATGCATTGCTTATTTACACATCCTGCTGACACACAACAACATATTTCTGCTCTTCTGGGTTTCTTGTTAAATATAAGTCCAATATTCTCTCTTCCTTTTAGCTCTGTTTTTGGTCACCACCAACCCCTGAGGGAAATATCTGGCTCTTTAGCTGCTAGATGCTCCATTATGTTCATCAGCCAGTAGCTAAGTTTGCCTGTCTGTCGTTTGCTGCTGTGCAGGTAGTGTACAGTCAGTTTATCAGAGTTTTTTGCTGAAAACAGCTGACTGCTGCAGCTGGAAAGTTGTAGGCCGTAAAATCAAAACACTGAGTTGCAAGATGCTAAAGCACTCTGTATATCTGAGGAGAGTTGCAGAGTCTGTAGAATATTTTCTGTTTGTCATTACAAAAAAACGTTCACATCTGAACC
The DNA here is from genome assembly GCA_028570985.1 of Heterobranchus longifilis. Lineage (NCBI taxonomy): Eukaryota > Metazoa > Chordata > Actinopteri > Siluriformes > Clariidae > Heterobranchus > Heterobranchus longifilis. Next base: position 4,291 of record JAOVVB010239720.1, on the reverse strand, counting down.
ATTGTTCATGAGTGTGTATTCAGAACAACAAACTCAATCAGGCGACTCGCTGCAGGGTCGTGTGGGAGTGTCACTAATGGCCCATTTGTGTGACATCCTGTTGTTTACTCTAACCCCCAATATAACACGTGTAGACTTTATAATTCACACTCTGTTTTCCGTTGAACCGTTGTTATGATCCTGAGATTTCTGAGCGCACTTGAAAGCAGCTTCATTTCACTGAGAAAGAGAGAGAAAAAAGAAAGAAGAGGGACATGGATTGCAGCTTTTTAATCAGCTGTTACATGGACTCCTGGCCAGATAAGTGCTTGTGTTTCATTTTCTACACGTTACATGATAGGTCACCGCAGTGTGACGTCGGGTTGCGTTTCTCCAAAAGTTGAATCTGTTTCAACTTTTCGCTGCAGGCCATTGCGTCTTTTTTTCGGCACCCCATGCGGCCCCCACTGCCGCAGCATAAACCCACTATCATTCAGATCAATGGGAGAACTTGCGTTTTCACCAGAGTACAAAACACTGTCTGAACGCAGCCTAAAGCAGTGTTTAGAAGTGGTGATGGTGCCTTATTTCTATGGGTGGTAATTTTATTTCTATGGGTGGTAATATTATTTCTATGGGTGGTAATATTATTTCTATGGGTGGTAATTTTATTTCTATGGGTGGTAATTTTATTTCTAGGGGTGGTAATTTTATTTCTATGGGTGGTAATATTATTTCTATGGGTGGTAATTTTATTTCTATGGGTGGTAATATTATTTCTATGGGTGGTAATTTTATTTCTAGGGGTGTTTTAGTCTGGGGTCAACTTTACTCTGGGTCTTCTGTTTTAATGTTACACAACTTTCTAGTCATGTCTCCATATAATTTATTTGTGGTGGCTAAAATGACTTCTCTTTATTAAGCACGGAGCATGCATTTTATTTAAAGTTCCTAATAATCACAACATTTGTGGAATTAGACTGCAATACTTTTGTATTAAAATGTTTTAGGTGAAACATCAGTTTGATATAAGGCAAGTGAGGGCTGGCTGTTTAAGTTGTTTTCTAGTTTCTGTGTCCAAATTTCCAGGAAATGTTTCAGTTTTAAAAGTTTTTAGACTTTATTCTCCAGACAAATGTCTGCTGAGCATTTTAGGGGCAGAGGGTAACAGCCAATATAATCCAAAGGGACTGGATGTTTCTCTGAGTGGAGACAAGAGAAAGTGTTAGGAAGAAACAAGCTGTAGTGAAGGTCATGCACATTCACCTCGCTGGAGGGGATTTAGGGTTCATGTAAGAGGTTGGAACACCTCTTGTAGTGGTAGAAATGCCCCGGTCTCAGAGAAGTAAGAGGAGAGAAGTTTGATTTGATTTGATTTGATTTTGATTTTATTAGGATCCGCATTAGCTGATGCAGAAACATCAACTACTCTTCCTGGGGTCCACACATAACATATAAACATGACAACAATTAAAAAGACAATTAAAGACAAACCACCCAGTGGTATGAAATCAGGAAGTGACAGGAAAGCGCGAGGCGGGGAAGCAGACGCTCCGGATGAATGAGGAGACAGAGATATTTGAAGTAGAGGAGTAAACAGATGCAGAGAAGTACGGAGGAATAACCAAGACTGGTGCAAAGTGACTCAGACATATTTAATGAGAACATCAATACAATGTTTATTCTCTTTGGGCAATTTGTAATTTTTTAGTTTGACTCTAGAAAGAACAAAAAATGAGCTCATGATATCAACAAAGTTTGAACATAGAGATGTGTTTAAAAGACAGTGAATTAAGAGCTATTTCATGATTTACTTTCATGACAGTTTAGAAGAATAAAACTCACCATGAGAACAAAATCACAGCTGAAAAGCTTTACATTTGTGACCTACAGCACAGTTAAAGTGTGGAACGTGATTACTCTTTATCCTGTTAGAGATCTCAGTAATTACACTGTCAGAGCACTTTAGTGATTATTACACAGTCCTTTGCATGGCAAAGAAATATAAATATTTGAAATAACTACTGGGACTGGGATATTCATATCAAACGAAGAAATTATTAATTATTAAGTTAGGAGAAATTAGATCACAGGGATTGTTTAAATCTCAGTGAGGGTATAATAATGAGAGAGGGAGGAAATAAAAGGGTTTCACTGTAACTATGATGATGAGGATATTATCTTCAGATTAATTCAATAAAACCCCATTTTCACCAAATTTCATTTATTTACTTATCATACTAACCTTGTTATTTTCAACCATAAAGTATGCATGTTTGAAATCAAGCATGGTAACTGTAGAACATTGATGTTTGAATATTAGTTGAAATATTAGTGAGTGATACGAGTTGCTGAAGGACCACTGCTGTCACTTTGTCACGTAATCTGAAAACCTGGTCACAAAAGCGAGAAAATAAAGTAAACTTTAACAGGCATAATCAATATTATATTACACACTGTACAGTTCATAAACCATGCAGAGGACAAATACACTAACTAGAAAATTAAAAAGAAAAAAAAATGACTGAGTTTAATTTGAATCTGTATTCCCAGGAGTCAATGCTAATTTATACCCATTTTTTGTGGAAATAGGAAAAGCTGTTCCTCACAATCAGACAGGGAACATATATTTGCATATTAAATTATCTTGTTCACTTCACAAAAATTCAGGAGTCATCCTGAAATTCTTATAAGATGGACAAAAGTGCAGAGAAATGCAGCAAAGATTTGGAGAAGGAAAGGAGAGCTGCAGCAGAAACATAATGAGTGAATAATCAACCAGAGATCCTTCTGCTCCATCTGTCCCTCTGTGATCGCCCGTTACTGAGTGACTCAGTGACATCCACTGCATTAACATGGTTTTCCCACAGGCCTGCTGGTGAAAATAAAAACGTGAGAGGAGACGAGATGGAAGCATTTCCCCTTAATGGCTCCGAGGATGGAGAAGTAGAAGCAAAGTTAATTGGAGATGCAAATGAGGAGGAAAAAGCAGGGAAATGTCTGCATGTTTTTTTGTGGCTTTGTTTTGTGTTTCACCTCAGTGAACCTTCAGGCTGCAGTACAACATCTGAGGGGCATAAACAAAACCTCTGCTTCCTTTCTTTTCCTTTACACAGCCCGTCTTATATTTGTCTCTAAAGTTGGAAAATTCTTCTTCATCTTAATCTCTCCTTGAACTGTGACCAGATCCAGCAGGTGTAATGAATCCTGGATCAAAGCTTTCATCCTCTTCCCTCAGGTTTGTCTGTTTCGAAGGGAGGCTGAATGCATTGCTTTTCACAGTGCCTGGTGATATTATATTGCACCTTTTATGTTGAAAGAGGAAGCCATATCCTGTCTCACTGCCTTTCAGATTATAGCCTTCTTGCTGGAAGGCACCTTTTTCTCCATTCTGCCTCAGCACAGTCTTTGTGCCTCACTGATTCACACACACTGCATTCAGTAATGTAGTCTACAGTGACATTTAACCTGCTGTGACCCCACAAACACAAGTGACTCCCTTCTGTCTGGTATAAAAACAGGCATCAGCACTGTTAAACATTTACAATTCACTGTAATGGCAGTCTATTCTGCTGCTGTCCAGTGGACGTTGCTGCTGTGACATTTGTCTGGTAATTTGTGTGCAGAAAACACACCATTCATCACTCAGACCGTAATAACACGCTGTGTGTATTTATTGAGTGCAGTTTGCTGCCAACAGCAGAGCTGCAGACATTAATAACTAATCAGTCTCAGCGTGGAGATTTCACACTGAGTGGTGATTCACTGGAAAGTTTTCTGAAGAAAAAAAAAAAGACTAAATGATACCTGCTATCGCTGATGCTGGGGGAAAAAAATAAGTGATGATGAATGAGTTTTTGTCCTTCTAAAGGATACCTTCTTTAATAATTCATACATGGACAATTTACCACCACAAACACTGTTTGCTCAGCCCTGCCCCCATTAATTATTGTTGCTAGAGATGCACCGATTGATCGGCCGCCGGTCAAAAACGGCAGATTTTCAGCTGACCGGTGACCGGCCGAGATCAGTGTCATATATCTGATTTTGTTTTTTGCCGGTCAAATTTAATTAACACACACCGCATGATGGTTTTACATTGCACAGCGGTTTTAAAAAATTCAGGGAAAAATCACTGCTCACCCAGTGCAAGGCTGAAAAGAGGTGCCGGAGCTCCACAAACAAATACAAAAGTGTAACTCAAATCTGTGCAAAGATCGTGTTTTAATAGTAGCAAGCTTTCGGCCAGAGGCCTTCTTCAAGGCATAGACAAAAATGTTGACAAAAATGACATTTTTGTCTCTGCCTTGAA
>JAOVVB010239713.1:0-22313 GCA_028570985.1 Heterobranchus longifilis | reverse complement strand
TTTTATTACCAAGTAGTTTTCACGTACAAGGAATTTGTCTTGATGTAATGGTGCATTACAAAAAACAACACAAAAGGTATATATTTTTTTTCTCCTTATTTTCTTTTTTTTTTCTCTAGATGTACTTTTTTAATTTAATTTTATTTATTTATTCAAATTTTTTATTCAAATTGTATTATTATTATTTGACTATTATTATTATTATTATTATTATTATTATTGACTATTATAATTACTATTATTATTATTATTATTATTATTATTATTATTATTATTTATTGTTATTATTATTATTATTATTACTTTCTCTATTTTTTTTATTATTATGTTTTTCTCCTCCTTCCTTTTCCCCTCTGTTTTCTTTTAAGTTTAAAAAAAAAAGAGAATGTCTGTAATAATTTTCTATTTTCACAAACCATCTTTGTACTACATTTGGATTCTCATCAAGGAACCCTGTATCTGTGTTGCATTCACTACTGTGCAATGATGATGATGTAATGATCCTCTATCATACTACACTAGTACACATTATGGTGTCTATATACTATACTATACTACACTATACTACCTGCTGACTTTGCTGCTACTATTCACACAACTATGTCCCTTTGATTAGAGACGGTACTATACTTAGTTTAAGGTGCAACGCAGGCGTGAACTATGACATACAGTCTATTGTATTCCCATTTCTAAGTTTAATTGTTGTATTACTTTATCTTTTTTTTCTCTCTGTTTATCTGTACTTACTTCTCTGTCTTTGTGCTGCTGCAACACTCAAATTACCCCTCATGGGAATCAATAATTATCTTATTGGTGAACTTGAAATGTCATTTTTATGCTGCATATTTATTGTATTTCATGATCGTAATTTCCTGTATCACTCATCAAATGTGGTAACAGCGTGACTGTGTTAAGATTGTGACCTTTACTGACTGACCTCAGCTGAACGATAGTTGTGTTTTCCATTCACCTCCACACGATGGCACAGGAGAGTCACCAGTGCACTATAATACTGAATGAAATGAAGACTGCATTGAGTTATTCAAAGCACAGAAGGTGAATAGTGTCCACATCAAACCCCAATTGTGTACAGAAAAGACTGAAGTCTTTTTGAAAAAAATGTATATTGCAAAAAAAAAAAAAAAAAAAATAGACATAAATGGCCAAAGAAAAGTGTGTATCACGTGTCCTGTAGGGGGATTCTATCGCGTGATCTCTGTGAAGCTGTAGGTCATTTTTGTCTGTATCGCCTGCTGTTGTTTCCATTGATATTTGCCTAACAAAGACTGTGTAGGTGGAAACATTGCATCAATGAAAATTTTGGAAACTTGTTTTCAGTTTGCAGAAAACTTCTCCCTTTCCCATGAATACTAGAGGTTTTACCTTCTAGGGAATTAAGCTGAGTTGGAGAAATTATATCCTAAGTCCTAATATTTTTAATGTTGTAAAAACAGTAGCAAAATGCATGAAGGAGCTGGGAAAAAACTGCTATGTAAAGTAGAAAATAAAGATATATTTTCATGTGGGAACATGCATGGTGTTTATTCAGACATGGTTGGTATTTGGCAGTGTCTTTATCAGATAAATGTGATCTGAACTCAGTTTCATAACTCATGCTGACTGGGACAGGCTGCGGTGAGTTGGGGTGAGTTTGTTAGAAATAATTTGTCAGTGAGATGTCATAATCTTCACTGCTATCTGACATCAGTACTCCCAGTTGTTCTGTGGAAAGGGCGTACTGTAGCAAAACTTTGCATAAAGGCTTCAAATAAACACACGATGTAAAGAAGGTAGATTGTCTGTTTGATTCTGTCTAGTAATAATGAAACGTTATGTGATAAGGATAAAACACTATCACTACATATAGCATGTAATTGTGATGCGTCCCAGGTTTAAAGATCTCCTCCCAACACATTTGAAAGTATGCAGAAACAGTCTGCTATGATCCATAAAAAAACTCTGAAAAGGGGTTGGAAGCACATCTACTCTTCTCCCTCATTAGGAAATTCTGGATCTGGCCTCAAGCCCCTCCTATTGCCATAGTTACGCTAGTACATATGATGTCATAAAACCTGGCTGTCTGAATCTGGATTTTTGAGACTGCTGTTGGCACACTGCAGTTTCAAGGCAAAAATTCTCAGCCATGGTGTTGGCTGCTCATTTCACTCGTGATATGTCTTATGTCTAAAAAAAAACACCATATAGACATGTTAACATGGTTAAAAACATGATTTTCATAAGACACAAAGACACGCTCTGGGTGGGCAGGGGGAGGCACGATCACATGCAGGCCTTTCACTCAGGTGACCGGAGTTTGAGTCTGTGTCATGTGACCATCACATGCATTTAAAACGTAGATTTTAATGCTAATCCGCGTGGTTTTTTTTTTACTAACCATACCAAGTCGTTTTGTAGCCTAAACCTACCGAATTAGCCCTGTTTCACAGCGTTAATCGCAACGTTACTGATGTGTCTATCACGCAACAAGGACATGTTTTTAAAACGGGGCACATGATATTTACGAACTTCTGTGCAATACTTTTCGTATGATATTGAAATGTTGAAATGATACACTGAGGTTTTTATCATTCCAGTATAGCAAAGACGCTGTCAGCATGATCTGTCAGTGAGGAATGCTTGTTGACTTTATCTTGGCAGAGATCATATTTAGGTAAATGACAGGAGAGTGCAACAATGTTATTTTAACAAAGATCTGACAAAGTGGCACACACTAACATTTGTCATCTTGTGTGAGTCTCCGTCAGTGTGATAACCTTGGTTTAGGCAGCCGATGCAGACAGTATGGAGGAGTGGAGGTTAAAGTTAGGAGTGGTTTACTGGAAATGTGGGCTGCAGGGCCAGACTGGCACAGGGCTGGCTGACAGGCCGTCATGTAGAACCCTTCAAAGAGGTGCATTGTGGGAGAAGTCACGGGTCAGTGGCATCATGAACTGAACAGGGAACTAGAGCATCTCATCACCTGAAAGAGCGAAAGAGAGCCGCACCTAGCACGGGAATTCACCCAACAAGCAGCAGTGAGGAGCGAAAGAAACGATCACATTTATCACCTGTCCATACATGATGCAGCCATTTTCAAAAAATTATGTTAAGGGCGGTGGGGGCGACGTGTGAAATGTGGCAAACGACATTTGTGTTGACTTTTTGTTTGTGTGCGTGCCCCTCACATCAGATCAAGTGTGTTTGTTCTGTCACTGACAGAGGGAAGTCAGGTTTCTTGTAATCCGTGGATTAGGGAGGTCTGGGAGTGGTGCCTAAAATGACTGCTGTAAGTCGAGGAGTCGACTGTGGGCTGACAGAAGCCACAACACATACTGTCATTTCCTTTTATCACTGAGCGCAGCTTTACAGGTGCCCTACTGAGTCAGATTTCATATGCTCGCTCCAATGCAGTCAAACTACATGTTTGTTATCATCATATCATATCAGTTTATAATGACACATTTAAAAAGCCAGTGGAAGAAATGAACTAAACAAAAAAAAAGTTTGCCAGGTTGAAGTATAATCCATAATTTTTACATGACACTGATTGTTGCAACCATGGGACAGGCACACTCAACTTGCCAGGGGCCAGTTAATAAACAAACGTTAATAATATCCGATAAAATGAATTAACATTAAAAGGTCCATAACTCATAATTTTTTTTAAAATTCTTTACTTTCAAATGAACTGACTTATGAACTAAATTAACATTTTTATTTTTATTTATTTATTTGCACTTGAGATAATCAGCAAAAGGCAGAAACGTAGCAAAGCAAAAAATGTACAGTGCAGGGAGAGAAGGGAAGCCCAAAGGGCTTGTACAAAGTTCTCTCCCATTAAGACAAATTAAAACTGGACAATCCTTTTTTTTAAGAGAAAACAGGATTAGATCAAATAAAATAATGGAAAACAAAATAAGATAGAATAAGATTTAAAAAAAGAAAAAAAGAAGAGAAAACAAAACAAAACAAGTGGCAGAAATACATAGACACACAGAGACAATCTACAAGACATGATCCTGAAGTCACATCAACACATCAAAAATACCCTAAGGGGGAAGCAAAAATAAACAAGAGGAAGGGGATGGTAAACAAGGAAAAAAAAAAAAAGGAAAAAAAAAAAGTATTTTTTTTAAAAACACCCTATAGAAGAAACATTATTTATCAAACAGAAGAGAGAGACAGAAAAAAAAAAAACATTGCACAAGGATTGACACTAGGCCTATGTATCGCTGCAAGTAACATATTGCTATTCAAATTTCTGTCATAATATTACAGTTATTGATAAAAATGACCTCATATAACCCTGTTTGTTTTCCTCAAAATTTCAAAATTTAATATTGTGTCCTTACAATGAAATCACTAATCATTAATAACCTGCCAATTTTTGTAGAATATAATTTTCCATATATCATTTGTATTCATTGTCTTTTATGAGAGGAGGAGAGGTGATATAACTTTTTTTTAATAGAAGATATTTTGACTTGTCATAGTAGGAAAAGCACAGGTGTAAATAATAATTCATTGTGCATGTCTACTATTACTGTGACAAATCAAATGTCTGCTGCTTCTAATGGAAATAATAGTAAATAACTCTCTCAAGAGATGGCATTTCTTTGTTGTATCAACACAAAATGGATTAGTAAAAGTGTGTCATGAGTCATAAAAACAGGATCAGGATCCATAGTGAGATTCTTAAGAAGCCAGAGGAGTAAACACGTTAAAGCCCGGAGCTGAGAAAATGTCTGCAGCTGGACATCACTCATCTAACATCAACACCCACACACAACTTTTCATGTCAGCGATCAGGAAGAAGAGCAGCAAAGGTGTTGAGCCACCTGATCTGCTGAGAGTTCTGGACCAGTGCAGCTGTGTAGACACCATCTGTGCATAAAAGGTATTTACGGTATGACTGCAGGGAAATTCCTGATTGTTGCAGCTTGAAAGTCAATGTTTTTTTTTTCTTTCTTTCAAGTGCTCATTCTGACTGCTGGTAACTCTTGAACACTCAATGTACTTAGTTTACTCAAATTTACCTCGAATACAAATTAAAACATCAAAAAGGATGGCCCCTGCTCAGATACACAGTTACAGTACTGCTGCATTAAAAGTATAAGTATCATTACTGTTGGTTCAGGTGGTGCTGTTACTTTAAATACATGACATTTTAAACTTGTCACACTGTGCTTTGCAAGTGAGCTGTCAGATAAATGTAAGAGACAGAGAAGTAAAATATTTCCCTCTAAAATTCAGTGGAGCAGAAAGTGTCACAAAGTACCTGTAGCTACTTAACTGTACTTTAGTAAATACACTTTACTTTCTCTACCAGGAAACAGCAGAGAGAATGTGCTTTTTTTCCCCAAACACCAAACAAGAAAGAAAATCATCCCACATATTATATATTATCACAAAATAAAAAATGTTACTGTGTACTTTATTATACTATAATTCGACTATTCCAGTAGCATTTAATTGTGTCATAATCAGAATAAAGTAATAAATGTCTTATTCGTTTGATGAATGTAACATTATTCACATGCTGATTTTAATTTCAATTTCAGGAAATTAACACATTCAGCTATCCTCCAAAATCTCGTAGTCAAAGTTACATAATATCTTCACATACCTCTCAGCGTTCCTGCAATAATAACAGAAGATCAATATGAGATTAACAGGGAAAATTAATGTTATGTCAATGGCATGTAACTTTTATTACAAGCTAATTTTATTGTGTTCGTGATCATTACTGTGTTAATTTTACATTCATGGTTTATTGGAAATAAATAACCAGAGAACATAAAGGACAAACTTGTCCTTGAAACTAATAATCCTTTGATTTTAGAGATGTGCTTTGAGTAGGACTGCAGAGAGAGATTGCTGTATGATTCATAGAACTATTGCACTGTATTGAAAAAAAAAAAAAAATTTTTTAAATACTTGGCGCTTTAAATTAAACTGTCTTCTGAACAGATTGCACCAATGATATTTTATAGTCAACTTAAGTAAATCACTTTAAATGAGAAGACTGTGTATAATTCTTGAATACAGACTTTATTTGTTCTGGGTGAGACATGAGGGCTGTTGGAGGATGTTTGAGGACTCTTCATTTCTTCCGTTGTCTAAACCCAGCATTCATGATCGTTGTTTTTGGCAGTTTTGCTGCATTCTCCTTTAGTCTCAGATAGCTTCAGCTACACAGATTGTGTTTAGCCTGGCGCCTCGCTTCGCTCATATGACATCAGGAGGTAAATCTAGCTTTCTCTGTGAGAAATAGGACAGAGAGCTGTCCAGTTTCCTTTTGTCGTTTTCATTAGTTATTAAAAAAAAATAGAAATCAGAGAGGGAAGTTCAGGAGAGCAGATGAGATATGTGAGTCTACCAGGGTTCATTACTGCTCAGTGTGTGAGCATAATTTCCTCGAGAGTCAGAAAAAGTAACTCATTGACTCTCTCTGGCCATGAAGCCTGCATTTTCTCAAACACAAGGTCCTGAACATCGAGAGGAACATCCTGTGATTGACTATACCATTTCCAAATGATTTAGTTTACAGTACAGGGAGTTCTTATATTGCCTTTAAAGTTCCCATATTGTAAAAAGTGAGATACCATGTCTTTTTTTAGTTGAGGTGCTATATAAATACTGTGAAAGTAACACTCAATCCACAGAGAAATGCACACAGCCTGTATTCAGAAACTGTGCCTTTAAACGAGCCGTCAGGACTTCCACATGGTTGTGATGTCACAACTATATATATATATATAGGTAGAAAGTGCAGCTACAATGTAGTTACAGACATTCTCCCACTGCAATGACAGTGCAGAGCCACTGAGAGAGCACAGATGTGGAAGACCCTGAAAAACTCACTGACCAATCAGAGCAGGCTGGGCTTTTTCAGGAGGGGGGGGGGGGGTTGCTTAAAGAGACAGGTGCTAAAACGGAGCATTTCAGACAGAGGGTGAATATAGGTATTCAGACAGACAGTATGAGAAAAAATAAATAAAAAATGTGTTTGTTGTTTTACATTAAAGCATGTAAATACGTTCCAGTAGAAACCCAAAATAGAAGTACATATGAACCTGAAAATAAGCATAATATGGGACCTTATAGTGATTATTTAATAGACATTCTTTATGAATAATGGAAAACTCCAGATGTCTTGTTGATGTCTACAATACATTTCTTAGCATCTGAGTGATGATTAGTTAATAATAATAATAATGGACTTTTATCCCCTAAACTTTTTCTTATTCATTCTGTTACATTAAGAAAGGTATTCAGTGTAACTCTAATTAATACCCTTACAGTGATAACAATGCCCAGCCCCAAATGCCCTCTAATCCTTGCCAACGCATATAGCATGCCTTTCCATTTGTTGCTCACTTCTGAGCAACAAATACTGAGATCTGTATTTCCCTATCAGTACAGGGGAGACAGACTGTCTGGTGAGAGCAGGTGATCATTATCTTCCATCCCAGCGGACAGACAGGCCTGCTGTTCATGCCTCACTGTATGTGGGTGGTATGCCGCACTGATACCTGCAAGTCTCAATACCTCTGTCACATATAAGTGCTGGAAATACCCAACTATCGTGTGCCTCTGAGTTTATACAATGTGTAAAGAAAAAAAAAGCACCTGTTTACTCAAGTACTATACAATTTTGAGGTACTTTAGTGCTTCAACTCCACTACATTTGTCTGACATCTTTAGTTACTTTTGATTTGTAATGTTTGCGATAAACTGAAGGATGAAGTGTTCCTTTATGGGTTGATAAAATTATCTTATTTCTTAACGCAAATATTGCACTATTAATCCAATAACATATAGGCCTACTATTTTGAAATGGGCCATTCTGCATAATGAGTAGCCTAATTTTACTTTTGGTACTTTTTTTTTTTTTTTACTAAATAAAGATTTGAATGCAGGGCTTGTACTTGTAACCGAGTATTCCTACACTGCGGTATTGCTACTTTTACTTAAGTACTTCTCCCACGTATAGGGTATAAATCAATGCATCTTGGGGTGTGTCAGTGCATCCATATTGTTTCTTTTAGTGTTCACAATCATTATTTTTTTTAAAAAAAGCAGTGTCTTACATGCATGCATAAATACAGGACAGGCTAAGTTTTTAATGTGAGTTTAATGGTTTCCCTATTTGTAAGCTTATAGGACAAGTATGTATTGTTACTATTATAGGCCTATTTTATTATTATTATTATTATTATTATTATAGGATAGTAGGCCCATTATCTTTGTTTTGATGGAAGCAAATCAAATATGTAATGTGAAATAATCTGTTCAGTGCATGTTTACACTGTTAACTATTAAATAATAAAAAATGCTTTACATTGGTCAACTGCAATGTGTCCATCCACATGTATGCAAAGACATGGGACACTTAGTCCTCGCTTCAAAGTGCGAATATGTTACTTACTGTTAAAACACGGAGCCTGTGACCCCTGTTTCAACCTAAACACTGCTAAGAAGTCACATACAGGAGCATAAACAGCGTGAGAAAACCGGCGAGATGAAAGAAGACGATGATTGCCGCGATGGGCGGAGTGTGTGCACCTGCAGCCCATTCTCGGGTTGGCACCTGCGGACACAGAAGTCCTATAGTCACATATAGCGCTGCCAGCCGCACAGTGCAGTTTATTGCCCCGGTAGGACGCACACACCTGATACCTGAGCCATGGATGCAGAGGAGGAATCCCCCGCCGAGCAGGGAGTGCAGCTCCTGGACATCAGCTCCAACTCGCCCCCGTCTGCGCCCAAAGGTGCGGAGGAGCCCGAGCAGCAGGAGAAGCCTCCGTATTCATACGTGGCTCTCATCGCCATGGCCATCAAGGACAGCCACGACAAGAGACAGACGCTCAGCGGAATATACGACTACATCATCTCAAAGTTCCCCTACTACGAGAAGAATAAAAAAGGGTGGCAAAACAGCATAAGGCACAATTTGTCTCTCAATGAGTGTTTCGTCAAGATGCCCAGGGAGAACGCAGGGCACAGGAAAGGCAACTATTGGATGCTGGACCCGGTGTTTGAGGACATGTTTGACAAGGGGAACTACCGGCGGCGCAGGAGGGTGAGGAGACCCTACAGACCCCCGAGCCTGCCTTACCTGACCGGGAACTCCGTGGACTATCCCGAGCCCCTCTACCTGCAGCCTTATGTGAGCAGCTCCTGGAGTCTGTCCCAGCCGACCGGATACCCAGCACCCACCCAGGTCATCACCGGGCACACCCGCAGCGTGTCCCCCAGCGGCCCGGTGAGTCCATTCTGCTCGCCCCCCCACTTCCATCATTCACCCTACGGCGCATACCACCACCACCACCACCCGTCCGTGCTGGTGCCCCACAGCGGGTGTCCCTACGGTGCGGTGACCCAGCCGATGAGCCCCGGAGGAGGCACCGTGTCGGTGGCATGCAACTACCAGCAGCTCAGCACCTATGCACGGCAGGCAGCGGAGGCGCCGCTCGCTTATGCATTCGACCAGTAGGGTTAATTTGAATTATTCATTGACAGACAGTTCACTGACTCAAGGTTCATCTGTTTCACCATTTCAGGGGCTGCGTTTAATAATGTGTACATGTGTTTATTAACTGCTAAATAAGCTGTTGGTTGTACGTTTTATTTTATTTTATAGGCTACAGTTTCAAATGCCAAGGAATTATTGTCAGCACGCATTTTGCTTCAAAATGGCACCGATCAAGTGCAAATTGCAGGAAGACAGTTGATTTAAGTCTGAGGATTAGTTATAATTATTTTGCAACCTTGTGTTTAAAAAAATAAAAAATTACGTTTTTCTTATTTTTGAATATACATTTGTAACTATGTTATTTATTTATTTTCTCTGGTTTTATCCAATTCTCCGAGCTGCTATGCAACAGTTGTCACAAGCACTGATCAGTTTTCTTATTCGATTGTGAATGTTTACTTGATGTAAAATACATCATGTTTGTTAAAATAAAATGTTATTTTTGCATCAAACACTCTCATTGATTGACTTATACTCCACTACATGTATTATGGACATTCATCTATTCATTCAGGTCTACAAAAGATATTAGCATAGCTTTCAAAGTTTTAGAGGTAGGCCTATTGTGTAAGCTCCAATGATGATTGTATTAGCTGATGCATAGAACTGTAATAGTTTATCTCTCAAGATAATAGGCCTAAGCTTTGTTGAAATTATTAAAAGAACTATCCTACTTTCTAAAGTTAAAGTTAATTAAGTAATTACAGCATCCAATATTTTAGAATAATAATCATACATTTGTAAATTATATTAATTGTTGTAGGCCTATTATTAATCTGAATCTTCAAAGTCACTCTGAATTGCAGTGGAGTAGAAATATAAAGCAGACAATGGAAATACTCAAGTAAAGTAGGCTACACTTACCTCAAAACTGTACCTTAGTAAAACTCACTTTTCACCACTGGTGATAGGATGCAGTCACTAATGTTTCAGAAGGTAATTATTCTTGACAACATAAGCTACAAGTTGAAAGACTGATTAATGCATCTTTTTTTTTTTTAAGAATCATACAGTAGGGCCTACACATGGATGCCTACAGAGTCGTATAAGGTCCCCTCACACATTCCAACACTATCATACTCCCTGTCTACTACACTACGCGCTGCTTACAATAAAACAAAAGTGTGATTCGTGTCGATTTGAATAAATGCTGCCACATAAAACCACACTGAAAATATGGTGACAACATTTAGATTTGTTTAATCATGGGTGGTTTTAATGAATGATACTATCGACAAGAAGGAATAAAATCACAAATATTGGAACGCGCCCAGGCTGCGACGCACTTCCGTTTCCGTTACATGGGCGTGAACAAAAGGGGATCATTTGCCGCGTGCGCTCTCGCGCCGTGTTTTGCTGTACATTACAACACTAGTGTTACATTTTGCATGTTTTGTTAGCTTACTTACTGCTAATTTCAGTGAAAATGGAGGCGTTTAACCAGCTACTGTTGGAATATCCCGAATTAATGTACAGCGGAGTCGGAGCTACAGCGGTTGTCGCCGGTGGAGCGCTCATATACAAAATTGCTACCAGGTAACTTCAAGGCGTATGTTTTTAGCTAGTTTTACGTTAACGTTAGTAACGTTGCAAGTTAGCAAACAGTGTTGCATTGGTGTTTCAACATTGTGACATGCAATTAACAATGTTGCCAACAAAAACGTCGAAATGTGTTTACTATTTCCCAAGAGTCGTGTGTTTAGCTAATGTCACGTTAGCCTGAGCGCTAACTTTGCTAGCTGTGGTGCTAACTAACTAACGGCAGATAGTTTTGTGACACTAACATTAAGATAAGTAGTTATGTTAGTGTTTTTCTCCATTTGAATGCACGCATTTTCTAGTTTTTGGTATTTGGAAACTACTGTGTGCATACTTTTATAAAATGTCGATTCAACGTGATTGTTTTGAGTCTGTGAGTTACTAAAATAACATCAGGGAATCCCAAACTTTTGCTCGTCAAGGACCTCCAAACATTGACATGATCTTCGACCATAACTTACTCAGTATATAAGACAAATTGTGCCTCATTAATATAATAGTGGGAGCCTCTGAAACCACCTCAAGGACCCATGTAATGTTAGTCTCTGGATCCCATTGTGGGAAAACATTTGTACCTCAGAAAACATTAAGGACGTTTGATTAACAGTATCATATTGCATCATGTAAGAACTCCACCTCTTATTTACAGAAAGAAGCCGACCCATGCAAATGTGAACTGCTGGTTCTGTGATCAGAACACAGTGGTGCCCTATGGAAACAGGAACTGCTGGGACTGTCCCAACTGTGACCAGTACAACGGCTTCCAGGAGGTACGTTTCAAAAGTACATGACACGTGAATTAGTTAACATGCCAGTAAATTGCTGTGAATTAAGTGTTTTTCTTGATCTGTTTGTTTTTCCAGAATGGGGATTACAACAAACCCATCCCAGCTCAGTACATGGAGCATCTGAACCATGGAGTATCTGGTAGCCTTCCCTCATCGGAGACACCCAAGACACTGCAGTGGGTCAACGGTCAGATGCTGCTGTGCAGGAAGTGCCATAGCAACCAGACTGTAAAGATCAAGATGTTGGCCTCTTTTATCCCAAGGGATGATGTATGTACTTTGTTCTTTTCTATTCACTACAACACTGCCTTTGTTATGACCATGACTGACAACTGTAAACACTACATTTCTATATTTTTGTCTTCTTTGTAGGAGAACTACGATGAAGAAATTGAAGCCTACAAGCACCACCTGGAGCAGACCTATAAGTTATGTAGGCCGTGTCAGACCGCAGTGGAGTACTACATCAAATATCAAAACCGTCAGCTTCGTTCAGTGCTCCTAAACCATCGGCTTCGACGCAGCGGAGAATCAGACAAGGGCTTCATAAAGGTCAGTGCAGTCGAAAAACCGCACAGACACATGGCGAGCAAAGTGTGAATTACTGAGTTAATTTCTGTGAAACACAGTAAGGCTTGATGTGTAAGCGTATGCTGTGGTGTGCAGATTGTTGACATTTCAGGCAAGACTACATTCTATTTGTCACACAATTACCTCACACCAATGAACAACATGTATATAAATTGCGCTGAAATTCTGCCATATTCTTTCAGATAATCAAATGTCACTGTTTCTCAGAGGAACATGTGTTTGGAAAATGTTTATATACTCACTGAGATGATGATTATAAATAAAACGTATGCCAACTGTATTTTTTTTTATTATTAGAAATGATATCCTCCCATTGTTTAATATTGTAGCTGCTAGTAAATTATACACACAACATTTCCAGCAGAGACTCATAATCAAGCATTTATTTATTTTCTTTAAGCTTTGTTTTTCTGAAGTTTCCACGCAATCTTGGGAAACAGAAATGGCCTAAATTTGACCTTTTTTTGTGATGTTCTGTTGTTCCTTATTTATATTCAAAATAATTTGTTCATCTTGAGACATAAGAGCGCAAATCAATTCTTGTCATAATTCCTCTAAACTACTTAATATATTCCTGCACCTAAAATAAATGTCCAGTTATTTATAACGTATTACTTTTAATATGTGGTCAATATTTCCCCTATTTCTACTGTTCTTACTCTAGTATTTATACTGTATGTGTTTTGTTTATCTTACTTTATCTTACTTTATTCCACCTCAATAATTACACCACTTTCATCTTATCTCATAATAACAAAATCATCCTTTGATTTGATGTGTTTATATTGCATGCACTTCCTTTTTATGCTCACATGCCCAACGCTAAAATGATAAGCCCGGAGCTAACACGGCTATTTGTAAACCGGCTTTGTAGCACCAGCTGTACAACACCACTGATGACAGGCTTAGTGAAGCGCTATAACTTAAAGAAAGTATATTTAAAGTCCATTTAGATGGGACTTTTTTTCTCTAGGTGAGGTTTGTTGATTTTAATATTACATGCTTTTATTAAAGAGGTATATCACATATGGAGTGCATAGGGTTGTCATTTTCTTCCGCCACGCCAGTAATAATTACAGTCCTAAATACTTACAGTTTTTAAAACACATTTAGATAATTTACGCCCAAACTCCATCTGAGTGAGTTGGTTTCATTTAATTGGCTTTCACACCCCTGGTGTAGTCTTTGGTCAAATTGAAAACATGAATCTGCTTCGCTCTCCATCGTGTATCATTGCCCGTTCTTATTATAATATGTCAACATTAGTCTTTGCATAGCTTATTGTATTCCATATTTTGTGAAAATATCAGGATTCACATCGAACACATCTTCTCTCTCCCACAGAGCTCCTATGCTGCGTCTTGTCCCACAGGGGTCATACTGTTACGGGCCCTCACCTTCCTGATATGTGCTTTTCTAGTTGCTACATCTTTGTTTGACTTGCCATCCCAGGCTGGTCCACTTAGTGGCCCACAAACATTAAGTGGTGGGGTCATTCCTCCAAAGCCTCAACCCCACAACGAATCCACCCCCAACAACGGAAGCAGTGGAGGCGTGTCTGTGTGGCAGGGTCTGCTGGAGCTGCTCCCAGACAAGGCCATAGAAAACGCCAAGCTGGTGTGGCAGCACGGAAAGGACAACCAGCTGGCTGTCATCTCTGTTGCCCTGTTGACTTGTCTCACTGCTATCTTCTTAGCAGGACCTGTGAGGTAAGCACTCACCGTCTCTTTATTTGCGTACAGACAAGTTTAATTTAAAGTGATGGTTCTGAGGTTTTGAAGTTAGTTATGTGTAGTCAATGTGTTAACTTCATTAGACACGGGTCTGTGCACCCCCGCAACAGAGATTCAGATGGAAGACTGTGCACAACGCTTTCCTGTTTACTGCTGTTGTACGGGGACATCATAAAAACACATTTTAGCCACAGAAAAAGGCCAACATAAGACTATATATGCTGATAAGCGGAGTACAGTTGATAAAATACTACTTAGAAATGAAAATAAAGTAAAGTAAGTAAAGCGTTGAAAATACAAAAAATACAGCGTACTTTAAAATGGATGTATTTTCTGAGGTGGGAATTTTTCTGTGGCTAAGATAAATTTTTCTGATGTCCCCGTACAACACCAGTAAACAGTAAACTTTCGTCTGAATCTCCATTGCAGGGGCGCACAGTCTAATAAAATAACACATTGACTATACACAATTAACTTAGAATGCCACTTCAAACGATCACTATCATAAATAAAAACAAACTCTGCAAGCTCATGTGTTGCTGCATTTTTAGGTTGAGGAGAATCGATGCTGTGGCCTCAATCCTGTGGTTCCTCGTCCTGTGCCTCTACCTGGCTGAGAGCTACGTGACGGATGACTCCTCGGCCTGGATGGACACAGCCAAGCTCGGCACCCTCTCCCTCTGTTGCCTAGTCAGCTTTGCCGCTGCTGTGGCAACTCGCAAACCACTGGGTCCAAGAAGAGCCAGATATCGAAGGTCAGAACCTGAGCAGTAATGTTCAAATTGTGTTTGAAACATGGGATTTTGTAAAGAACCCTCTTGAGCGCTTTGTGTTCATTAGAACCAGCTCAAAACACAATGTTCCATAACAGAACAAGGAACAAGCTGTTTTTAATTCAGTCCATTTTTTTACTCATACCCCGCCCTCTGTTTGCTGCTGTGTGTGAATGACTGTGAGGTTATGACATGTGAATGGCACATTAAAACATAGGATTGTGTGTGTGGCCCATGATAGGAACAAAACACCAGCGCTACTTGCTAAATCACATCAAAACCTCACCTTCAAGCACACATGCACATGGTCTACAGTTGTCTGATGTGTGTAAAAAAACATTTTTAAATCTATTTTGTAGTAAAGGGTATTGTTACACAAAAATAAGATATGCTCACAATTCTCAATCCCTCTGCTTGGTAACCGAATTGTCTTTGACTCAATGATAGTTTTCTTATTTTTTTGGACTATTTCAATGAGAGAAAGTGACTAGTGAGTCTTTCAGGAATCATATAATCAAATCAAGAATTATTAAGAAACCAACACTAATAAAATATTATTAATTACCAACTCTAAAGAAGACGTTACAGAATCTATTTCATCCTGTTTATTAATCTATCACTAGTGGTAATTCCTTATTAACTATAACACGTGTGATGGACTGACTTGTTTTTAAGCTATATTGTAACATTCAAGTACCAAACTAGTACTAAACTAAACTATGTATTCTACACTATGCTAGAATTTGGGTTGCAACGGCATAAGATTTTTCGCGGTACGATAACCAGTCAGAAAATATCAAATTTTCACGATATTACACAATTATTATTAGAATCAGTTACAATGACCCTTAAAGGAATGGAAACAGAAGGTTGTTTTTGGTTGAACAAACACTGTATTATAATTGAAACCATTTTTTAATTAAAGTATGTGTAAAAAGTCTCCCTTCTGAAAACAAATAAAATCTTTTTTCAATACCGTAGATAAGCAAATGTACATGGTGTGATAACTGTCCATTTTCATACCATGGTACACTGAAATCGGTATACCGCTGCAACCCTAGCTAGAATGTTTTAAAAGCATTTTGAATGTACTTATTTATTTATTAACACTCTGGTGTAGCTGTGGGTTGAAATCATTTACTAACTACAGCTCATAGCATGAAGTACTAATTTGTGAAGAGACTGCGGGCCATAATCAACATGTGGTTTTTGAATAATCACATCCCTCCTGTATTTGCGCCACATGATCTACAATTTCTGAACAAAGACTGGCCATGGATATTTCCAAAAAGCGTCCATCGTGAGTCCTTTTGAATCCACTATAGGGATCTCTTAGGAATACAACAACAGTGCTGAAGCGACTGATCAGCTCTCACGGCAGAGCTGGAAGTTTTTCAGTGCGTGAGATCTTTGTAATGAAGTGGCATTACATCTTCTGTGTACAAATTCTGTGAATCTTATTCAGTAGTTGTAGCCTTTTCCCTGTTTATGTTATAACTTGTTAGTGTGTGATGTTCACGTGTTTATTGCCATTTGAAAATCTAAACACTTAGCTGCGTCTTGAGAAAAGCATTCACTAGTTAATCTATGTTTTCCCCCAAATTCTGTTATTAGTTTTTAAAGGTTTTGCTGTTTGCTGCTCTTCTCCCGTCCCCATCGTTGTGCCTCTGTGATTTCTATTTGGATTATGCTTTACTTTCTTTCCTCTGCCTTGGAATTAAGCATGATCTTCGCTGTAAACCAATAATCCCTGCAAAATATTTTTGCTTTGCATACTATATTTGAATTATGTTGTTGTTACTCTCTGCTGTGCCGAAAGCTGATGCTTAAAAATAGTGCCAACCTGGCAGCTTGACTTCTCTTGGCATTTGCTTGATGTCTAAGTAGTACTCTCTGACGGCCATGTTGTAGCGCCGCTTGAACATTCAAACAATGCTCAACAAGTCTTTCAAGTGTACTGTGTAATGAAGAATCAAAGTCGTAAGACTTGATGTGTGAAGTTTATACCACACATGTTGCACTCATGCAAGATAAGGTACTACAAACTCAGCAGTATAAGAAGTACTAGACGTCCACGCAGGTTATCTTTCTTTCTAAGTTTCAAGTAAGTTGCGTTTCCAAATCTGTCCGTTTTTAGGGGCTCTGAAACGCCGTAGTAGTTTTTAAACAAAAACGTAGTAATGAGGATGTAGCCTCATGTTCTATTTGACTAAAAATATAGTAGTTTCAAATTTAAAATATTAGATTTCTTTAGCACTTAT
Source organism: Heterobranchus longifilis (assembly GCA_028570985.1). Classification (NCBI taxonomy): domain Eukaryota; kingdom Metazoa; phylum Chordata; class Actinopteri; order Siluriformes; family Clariidae; genus Heterobranchus; species Heterobranchus longifilis. The sequence continues at coordinate 5,090 of JAOVVB010239713.1, read as the reverse complement.
CTATTGCTTCCTTTTCCCACTTTGCATTTTGATGTATTAAAAGCACTGATGGATGTACTAGTTGCATGCATTAACATTTCGCCTCTCACCGATTTATTTCCATTAACCTGTTTTGTTTTACTTTGTTACTTTGTATTAAGTGAAGAAGGATATAAATGTGAAAGTGTATTTAGCTGTAGAAAGTTTTTGGTGTGTAGAGTATTGTGACTGTGGGGTTTGCATGTCGTGTTGTCCTGTAACTGGAGTTATATTCTCAAACCAGCACTTTCGGTGTAGTAGTCTCAAAGCTTTAAATCGTGACTTTTTGCAACAAAAGTGCTGCCAAATGTAAGAATTTAAAGATGCTGTTTGTAGGTTATGAGGAAAGTATTGACTCTGTGTATAATTTTTTACAACACAGTAAATTCCAAGCTTTGAATCTGTGATTTGACTTTTCTGCCTCTCAAAAATCTAATGTAAATATTTTAATGCTATATAGTGCACTAGCATGATGAATCATACTGATTGATGATGGTATTTAACAGTGTTAGCTATTGATTCATCATGCCATAGCATATATCAGTAATTACCCAGAGTTGCTTTTCCACCTTTCATAAACTGCATCATGTGACAAACTGCATCTTAAACTCTTGACAAAGATAATATTTCATCATACTTCATCATTCATACTTCATGGACTTGCACTGAGGTCTGCACTTCATTGTGTGTGCATTCTCAGATTAAGAAAAAGATGATATTTCAGCCATAGTATATATTTACCTTTTCTTGTATAAGGAATAATGTATTATCTTTGCCAAAGTTTTAAATGCTGGGCTAGAAAGAAAGTTTGTTTTCTATAAACTTCGAGTGTGCATCTTTGTTATGCTATGATATAATATGCATAATATCTAGCCTGGGTATTTGGCTATTTGTGTTTTGTTTTTTAGAGAATTCCTGTATCTACCCGATACGCTGTATGGCTGTTAACTTTAATTTGTGTCAAGTTTAAGCTGCCAAATCCAACCGTAGCATTATACCATTGCCACAAACCTTTTTTGTTTGTGGCGTATAACAGCGATAGCTGTAGAACTACCTTTTTTTACTAATAGTTTTGTGAATGTCAATGTTCTTACTGCACTGTTTTACTATGGGTATTCAGTATGTTTGTGTCATACCTAAATGTTTTAGCAGCGTGCGTGTGTGTTGCAGAAACACTAAAATACCCTATATGTATTATACACAATAATAAGCAATAATTTGCAATTCCAAACTATAGCCTAAATAAGCTAACAAACTATATCTCAATTTGATCAGTGACTATGCATTTATATATTGTGTAGTAACCTCAGAAAGGGAGCTCCGTCCATGCTGAAAGGTTTCCTGCAACATGCATACTGCACCCAATGAAATGTTCTGCGTTTTGGGTGCTCAAATGCTGAAATTGTCTTTCTTTTAATATCAGGCTCCAATTTGAAGACTTTGTAGGAATGCTTGCTGTACATGGACTGTAATAAACAACTGCTGAACGGATATGCCTTCTCTGTTTGTTTTTAACACGAACACGCAGTCTTGTCCACATGTGTCTGTTTCTCTCCAGTTTATTAAAAAAGTAGCTTCATAACAGCATTGCAGTCAAAGGAAAATATCAGTTTACTGTTGGCCAGGACTGCTGTGATTGTAGAAGGACAAAGCTTGATTGCCACTGAATAGAAACTACTTTGACACATAACATGTATGGGCCACTGACTGTGTGTTGTGGAAATGTGAGAGAGTTGAGCTGCTTTTGTTCTGGAGGTGCTTTCAGCTGCTGCATGTCGTCCGACAGCTGCAGCAGCATTTCAGTGACAGCCGCTTTTAATAAAGTGCTCACATTTAAAAGATATCAGAGCTGTGTGGTACAACGTTTGTGCACTGATTTGATTTCAGACTCCTTGCACTTATGTAATCAGTTTATGTTTTAATGTCAATAACGTTGTATATTGACATTGGTGTGGAACAGATAAATCACATTTGAAAACTTTCTTTACACAAGAAAAAATTCAGTGTCACTAATGCTCATTGTGGTGTCATCTACTGGAACGGTACCATTCTTTGCACAAAAAAAAAAATCATGCTTTTTCTGTTAAAACCTTTGGACAGTTTTGTTGTATTTTTGATTTCAGGTAGTAGACCGTTCCGTTGCTCTTGTGTTGCAGATACCTTGCAGGCAGCTCTGCAGTCCCCCCCTTCAGCAGCCAGCCTCCTTTGTTCTCTCCGGACCTGGCAGACTCCTTCGTCCCCACCCCGCCACCCAACATCTCCAAACTCATCAACCGTCACCCTCACGAGCGCAAGGCTTCCCCCTCCTCTCTGCCCGGACGCCTCAGCAGAGCCCTCTGCCTCGGCACCATCCCGTCCCTCACCAGGACAGGTAACACTGAAATAACTTCATTCGGTTTAAGTTGATCATCTGATACTGGCAGATGTTTCGATGCCTTTAGATTATTTGTGGTCTCATACCTAAAAAAAAAATTTAAAAAAAAAAGAATCGCTGAAGATAATTGTTACAGTAGTGCAAATTCCTTGTCAAGGAGCCGGTCACGGCCGTGGGAATATTCAGCTCAGTTCTTGTTGCATGGCTTCTCACAGCTGCTCAGACACGTTGAGTTTCTTCATGCAATGTACTGTCTTACATACAGATAAGATTTATAATTGATAAGATTCAGAAGCTTTACGGTTCAGTTTCTGCTGCTTGGCATACAATTGGGTCATGCCACTATTTCCAAACTCGGGAAAGACTCACTGTTTTTTTATTTAAATTTTTTAGAAAAGACATGTCTAAAGGATTTGCTTTTCTTAGCAAAGATTAATGTTACAGGCACTGTATGGGTTTAATGCCGAGGTGCTTTTTTTTTCTTTTTACACAAACACATTTTACAGTTTAAATAAAACTTGACAGTGCCGTCTGGAGGACAAACTATGTAAATGTTTTTTTTACTGGCCTCAGACATGTTGGGCATTTCTATACTGCAGTTTCATTAGTTATTGGCGAATATCAGAATCAGAATAGGATTTATTGCCACGTAGTTTTTACATACATGGAATTTGTCTTGATGATACGGTACATAACAAGAACAACACAAAAACAAAAAGTATACATAAACAAATAAAAGACAACAACAAAAAAAAAAGCAAAGATTATGTACAAGTGAAAAAGAAAGCTCCAAAGACATGTGGCGTGATTAACTCTAAGTATAAATAACATTACAGTAGGAATATGCAAACAGTACGTTCTGTATGAGAGCTGCATACTTTATAGAATATATACAGGGAATATTGACAGGAATGTGCAATATATGAATGTGCTATTAACCTATAAAAGTATAACTAAAAAATAAGATTTTACAGGTGCACGCAGATACAGATATATATGCAATAAGCTAATATTGGCTGATATTTCGGCCTGGTCAAGTGATCGATTTAGCTCTGTTTTGTATATATCGTATGATGAAATTGCATAAGAAAGTGCTTTTAACATTTATCATGGAAGTAATATGATGCTGATGACTCTACCACCTACTGAATTTAAAGCTGAAATGTTTAGTCAATGAATCAATTAGTTAATCGACAGAGAATTAGCAGCTATTTTGATAATGAATTAATCATTTGTCAATTTTCAAGCAAAAAAATACCTAACATTACTTAGTTCCAGCTTCTCAGTGAGGATTTACTGCTTTTCTTTGACTTGTGTGATAGTAAACTGAATATCCTTGGATTTTGAAGCTATAGGAAGACGCCACTTTGGGCTAAAGCAATTAATTGAGAAACTCATTGTCAGATTAATCAATAATGAAAATGGATAGCTGCAGCGCAAGTTGCATCTATACATTTTTCCCACTAGGTGGCTGAAATTAATCAAAATAACCTGACAGATAGACCACCACCACATACCACTAACTCTAAAATAATCTAAACATGTTAGTATAAAGTAATCTACTTTTAGGTTTATCAGACACAAAACATTAGCTTTTCATTTTGACTTGTGTTTCTGCTGGTTAAAGGAAAGCCCTGTTTCATGGTGTGATTATATATTTGTTTTAAACTGTATTTTCAGATTCTGGTTACCTGTTTAGTGGAAGCAGACCAGCCTCACAATACAAAGACTCCCCGCCCTCAGGTATTACAACTCTCCACTCAACCCTAAAACAATTCCTAACCCTTTCAGAGCACTTGATTGACATTTTTCTCTCTTTTTTTGGCACAGACTACTTTTCCCTGATGTCTGGGAGCCGCCCATCATCCCCGGGCCCCTCTCCGCCTCCTTCAGTAGCCGGGTCAGTTACATCCAGTTCATGTTCTGCCAGACACCGGCGGCCCCTCATCAGCCCCGCGCGCCTCAACATCAGCGGCCGGAAACTCCGGCTGTTCTCAACGGAGCCAGAACCCACACTCATGTCCCCGTCTGTGTCTTCGTCACATTTCCACGCAAAGTCTGCCTCTTCCATTTACAGTGGCTGCTACTCACCTGACGTATCACCTTTCCAAAGCCAAAACGGTAAGTACAGCCGAGGTTAAAATGTTTAAAGTGATGCATTGCTGTCTGGGTGTCATTCATGATATTACCACTAGATGGCAAACATTTTCAAATCCTACATATAGTGCCTATACAGAGAGAAAGGATTTCAGGGTCATTAATCAGGGTTTGCATAAGGTGCTTGAAATGCTTGAATTTTAAGAAAACAGTCAAGTACTGATATACCTTGAAAATAGCCTATTTTCTTTTAAACAAAGTGCTTAAAAAGTATTTGAAATTCAAATGAACCACACAATGCTGTCTTACATTTTGACCAAAGTTTTGGTCATCAAGACATAATTTGCTCAAATTTTTCTAAAATTTGCTCAGTCTTCTGATGACTCACTGTCGTGTGCTCCGCTGTGCACTCTCCCTTTACTTTTTTCCGTGTTTCATCTGAATGTTAATAGTTAATAGAGCTGGTTGGTGGAGGCAGGGGCTCGCTGTAGTAATAATAATTTAATTTAATGTTTATTTGAAAGGGACAATGCATATTAATGAACATCAACATATAAGAAATACTGATGTAAATATGCCAGAGTTAGCAAGACTGCTAATT
>JAOVVB010239682.1:0-37766 GCA_028570985.1 Heterobranchus longifilis | reverse complement strand
CACAAGATTTAAAGTGGTGCTTTTGCATGACTCTTTGTGGAGAAACTCAGTTTTACAGATCTGTCGATTAAATCAACTAATCGATTAGTCGACAAAGTCGTATGAGTGTTAGTCGACTAGAGATTTCTTTAATCGAGGACAGCCCTAATGGGAGCATTATGTAGTGTGCGGACTCTTTTTCTCCATCTATATTATGGTTTCCATACATTGTGCACTCCTCTACCAGGAAGTGTAACAGAATTCACAAAGATGTAAGTTACATACAGAAACAACTTAATAATTTTCTAATGCATTGTTTAGGTCAATGCATTATTAGAATGTGTTCTTTATGTCAGAGCAGGCATGTCCAAAGTCTGGGGAACGATTTTAAATGGCCTGCGGCTTGTCTCTTAAAATATACTATACGTGGCCCGCCACACAATATTGGTTAATCAAGCAAGTTACTGATGAACTTTGAACAAATGTTTGCTGTGTTATTGATGAGCTTATTGAAGACCTGTGTAAGTCATAGGCAAGTTATAGTAAAGTACACTACTGAATACACTTCTGTTTTTTGATCATCATTGATAACTGAAAGAGCCTTTGAAGATGTGCACGAAAGGCTTGCTGTGTTCTTGATTATTGATAGCCTATGTAACTACTGATTGAAGGACTAATATTATGACACTGAAAATGCAAAATGATTCGAGAAGCAGCTGGCCCCCAGGTATTTTCACATTATCTAATCTAGCCTTCATTCAAAAATGTTTGGACACCCCTGTGTTAGAGTTACAGTTAGAGAGACATCCACAAATAAATGGGGCTACAAGTTAAATAAGTTACTGACTTATCTGTTCAGAATAATAATTTTAAAATCAAATTGTATGATATTCCGACCATATCACACCTCAGAATAGATGAACTTGCCCATGCACAATGTAATCAATGTCTGTAAGAGTTTGTATAGAACTGATTCACAGTTGGCATCTTTTTTTCTCGCTGCAGCTTTGCCTTCGTGACCAGATGGGGGATGAGAAGTACCAAGCTTATGCTGTGATGGTGAGGCAGCTGAAATTCTTTGAGGATATTGCCATCAAGGTTTAGAGAAAATGTTGTATATAAGGAAGCGTACACATTTGTAATTCCATGACACCATGTGTGAGAAGAGACAAGCACCTTGACAGATCTCGAACAAGAAACTTTGTCTTTGGGAGAAAAAATTCAACTTGTATGAAGTGGCAACCTGTCAATATTGTTCACAAAAATGAATTTGTTTCCTGCCAAAACACCAACCTGCTTGTGTGGCATTGCCACGTTCTTGCTCCTGCATGCATGTAAATCATCATTGATGCTTGTAGGTTTTGTCATGGAATGACACAATGCAGACACAAATGACTGTGTAAAGTTTTTTTTTTTTTACCTCATTCTTCAAACAGAATTCATAATTATTCCTGTAAATTTCAGGTCTATGCAAATATTTTGAGTCATGTTAAAGCACTCCTTGTCTTTCTACTTTCTGTAGTGGATATTCATTTGTTTATTTATAATGCAAGCTAGAATTTCAATAATCGTTTTACCTATGCTGTATCTTTTAAGACGCTAGATCTCACTTCTGTATTGTATTTTCTTAAACACAAAAAATAATGTAATGTAGATGCACTGTAGATATTAACATTTGAATGTTTTCTAATAAATCCTAAATGTATTTTTTTTTTTGTTTACACCCATTTTCCATAATGTTGAGAACCACAATAAAAAACAAACATTTCATTGATAGTGACCAAAAAAATGCACTAAATAAGAAATGCATCTGGATTTTTCTGCACAATAACATACTCCTGCAGAAAAAAATCTAAAATAAATAGAACATCCCATTTATAAAACAGAGAGTATCAGATGTTTATTATATGGACCCATGTATTTCATTATTGACAAACACTGTTACAATGTTTTCTTCCCAAATGTGAACTGTGAGACAAAATCCAAAATAGTTTCCGATATAAAGGATGTATTAATAGCCGGGCAGGGACAGTTCTGAGTTATTTGTGCTTCTTCTTCTTGAGAGTTTCCTGAGGTTTTTGGCTGGACTCCCCGCTGGTCTCTGGTATAAGTGGCTGCCAGGACAGAGGATTCTTTCTGTACATAGGCCATGGAGGCAGCGTCAACTACAGCCAAGGACAGAAAGAGAAGAAATTATATAATGTCTGTTGTGTATGCCCCCCCAGAATAAGTATTTACATGATATACAACTTGTCCTAATCTATGGCATTGTCTTGTGTTAACAGTCAAGTGTACAAAAGAGCACATCAATGCAAATAGAAACCAATTTACCACACAGGACACAGCAAAACCACCCAGGACAATGTACACTGTCCACCCAAACTGCTCAATGATCAGACCATACACGAATCCAATCACCTGGAAAGACAAAACAAATATCAGTGATATTAATGAACAAAAATGCAATACCATTTTAGTGGGATGTTTTGCACGTGTCATGGTTAGTTACCGCTGAGATGAGTATTATTCCTTGGAAAATCTGTTCAGCCAGTTTCTGGCCTTTATAATCCTGTAACACAAGGGAAACATTATTAAGGCAACATTCATAACACAAAGTACAGATTGAGGTTAGGAGGGTAGTGGGTCCACCTGCGCAAAATAAATAGCTGGTGAAGCTTTGTTTAATGTCACACTAACTTTAGGAACAGGTTAAATAACGCTAGAGTGATGAAAAATTAAATTACTGGGGATTCTAAAGTTACAATAACAAACTAACGCTGACAACTTTAGATGTAACTGTAACGTTAGTCCAGTCATCAGTCATCAGTCAACATAATAACTTGCAGCAGATTAACTTCACGTCACTCTGTTAAAAGCTACGATGGGTCAGAAACATTGGATGGTTGGTTAACTTGTAGCTTTATCATAATACCGTTAGCTAGCAGCTGTTACCAATGCAACAATTAACCACTGCACTGGCTAGCTACGCGTTAGCTTGACAGAATAGCATGAATGAATATCGCTAGCATTACTATGCAGCTCCACACCCAAATAAGATAATAATCTCTTACCATGTGCGAGGGAATGGACTTGAATAAAGAAGACAGCATCTTTCCACTGAAAGAGAACAAACATAAACGGACAGACTTTGGTGAAAAGCAAACCGAAGCAGCTTGTTTTCCGGTTTCAAAAAGATACGTAGTGTTTGCGAAGGACCCATCCGGTGTTCTGACGATTTACGCTGCCTTGTCGAAAAATGCTAATTTATGTGTTTCAATTTCCAGTTGTGTATTGCCGTCAGTATTATGACCCCTGGTTTTTTATTACAAACATGGGTAAATCTACTGTAAGAATATGGGCAACATATTTTTTATACTTTTATACTTATATATTATAATATATTTATTTAATATAACGTCCCCACGCATGTGCAGCACATCTCGATAGGGTGCGCACATCGACAGCACACCGGCTAGTTCGCTGCGCAGGTTCACCGATCTGTAAATAATATGGATTGGGTAAAGTGCTCCATGTTGTTGACACATTTGGTTTGGCGTTAGTGGAAAGCTTTGCCTGCCCAAATGACTGCCAGTCAACATGTCTAGCGACTTTTAGCTATTATACAATTTTTACTTTGTATTTGCAGTCATTGACTCATACATACATACTAAATTAAATTCATAATGAGCTCTGTGTTCACTGGAAACAGCAAGTCATCGAAGTTAAATTATATTTCTATGCAGCGAGCTAATATAATTTTACAATCAGGCAAAGACATGGACATCTATGACGACGTGCATTTGTGATGGCGGATATAAACTTGTTGATGTTGAGTTGGCAGTTTGGCTTTAGCGTAAATTACTTTTGCTGTCCTGTCTGATTTCTCTTAAGAGTTAACTTCGCATGTGCTGCATATATTTTAAATGCACGCATATGAGCACACAGTTAAAGCCACTAGTTTGCTGACGGTCCCGTTGTGTGTTTATGCTGTGGATGTATAATAAAACGGTCGCCACGCAGCTGTGCAGCAGCAACCCGGGTTCACCTCAGTCCATTAGCTAGCAGGCTAATACATCTTGGGCTGCACTCGGATACACTTTGAGGTTTTTTAAAAACCCGTTTTTATTTTTATCAGGCGTGCTGGAGGAACGGATGAGGTCGTTGTCATGACACTGAGGAGAGGTGAGTCTATGGAAATATAATTTAATTTGTATGGGTGAGTCAGTCTGGAGGAAGCATGTTTGTACATGTAATTAACTGTTAGTGCAGTGACAGAAAACAACTGGAAACTGAAGGGAAACTGGCTTCCATTTACATTTAACTACCCAGCAGATTTGTGGCTTTCACATTTCCCACCCTGACACTGTTGTCCTGTGTACCAATATAATTAAAATCAGCTCTTCATTGTGTCTTTCAGTAAACGTGGTCATCCTTTTGCTGCTGGCTGTGGCCTTCCTGATCATAGTTCAACGAAATCTCCTCAACCTAAGTGACATCTTGCACAAGGAAAACCCAGGTATGTTTATCTTAGTGCTGGGGCTAGTATACTTTCTGTCAGCTACTCTGTGCCTACACATGAGGTACACCTTTTCCTCAGAATATCATGTGTACTATTGTGAACATCTCATCAGACAAATGGAAGTCATTTGTAGGAGTGTAAATCACAAGTTTCGTCGTTACACCCCTAATAATCTGTAAAATCGTAATATGTCTTCATCCAGATGCGGGGATGGTTCTTCCTTTTGAATCCGAGTTGTCTCCGGAGCTCAGACCAGAACAGGTGAGGAAAGGAGAGGAGATCCCTGTCCTCATCACTGCTGCTGAGGAAAGACTGGGAGCTGTGGTCACTGCCATGAACAGCGTCTACCAGAACAGTAAAGCCAATGTCGTCTTCACCATAGTGACCCTGAACGACACGGTGGAGCACCTAACGTAAGACAATGGAGCATGTGTGTTTTCATTATATTGCCTTGGGCATATTAATGCAGACCTCTTTGTCTTTAGGTAAGCTATTTGAATGTGAAATGCCCATTGTCTGACATCACCTTTTCTCCTTGTTTTACCAACAGCGTGTGGCTTAGTAAGACGCGGCTAAAAAATGTCAAATATAAGATCGTTCTTTTCAAGCCTGAGCTCCTCAACGGGAAGATATCTAAAGATCCTCAGACGCTGGAAGCTGTCAAACCGGTGAGACAACTGAATGTTCATTTCCCCAGAATAAATATTCATGTTGCTGTTTACAAATATTTGTCTCTTGCAAACATTGTTTTTATGGTCTATTTTTCAGCTGACATTTGCCAGGTTTTATCTACCTGTATTCATCCCGGAAGCAGAGAAAGCTATCTATTTGGACGATGACATCATTGTACAAGGTAAGACACCACCATAAAGGGAGGAAATGACCTTGGCCATAAACTTAATGAAGACTGTTTTACAGCTACTTATAAGGGCTGCTCGACTATGGCAAACATCATAATCACGATTATTTTTGGTCAATATTGACATTGACTTTGGAAACATCATGCATTTATTGAACTTTAAAAAAACATGTCTTTTTAACAGTGGATTTTCTTTAACTTTAAATATATTTAAACTGAAAAACAAAACAAAAAAGAATGTAAAAAATAGATAAATAAATAATATACAGTATATAAATAATATAAAAATAATAAATACAAATACATTAGATCAAATATGTTGTAGTGCACTGCCACAACCTACTGAAAACTCCTAAACCTATATACATTTTGGATAATATTCAATATATATTCAATATAGTCCAGTCAGTAACTCAGTGAAAACAGGCAAAAGTTTACTGTTGGTGTTTGCTGGATTTATAACACAAGATGAAACGAAAACGAAACAAGGTGCAACTCGATTATCTTGTTTTCATAGTCGCTGGAAGCCAAAATTGTAACTGAAAATACAATTTGACTAATTGCCCAGCCCTACTACTTGTCATTCAGAAAAAGTAGTTTTTCATGCACCTAATGCACACATGAACTCTCAAACCTAAACGTGTTATAAGAGAAAAGGTTCTGTGGAAGGGACTTAATAAATGGATGTTGCCTGTTCTGTTGGATCTCAGGGGACATTCAGGAGCTTTTTGAAACCAACCTCAAACCAGGACACGCAGCTGCCTTCTCTGACGACTGTGATTCAGCGTCCGCTAAGGGCTTCATTCGAGGGGCCGGAAATCAGGTGGGCCATCTATCGCAATGTGGAATGTTTCTATGTGAATACGGCCGCATTTGATTAAAAAAATGAATCTTCTCGAACTAGAATAACTACATAGGTTTCCTGGACTTCAAGAAGGACCCGATCAAGAAGCTGGGGATGAGGGCCAACACGTGCTCCTTCAACCCCGGGGTCATCGTCGCCAACCTGACGGAGTGGAAGAGCCAGAACATCACCGGGCAGCTGGAGCACTGGATGCAACTGAACACACAGTACGTCACTCACACCGCTCAAAAGATGGGGAAATACGAGGCCGTCTCTCTGGATTTTTTTCCCATGTTAATTAATAGGGTTCCTACGCAGTATGGAATGTAATTTGATTTGTAGTAATTTCCAGGTCTGGAAAGTATGGAAAAAAAGAAAAGAGAGTATGGAAAAATATTTGTGTTTCCAGACTATTGACCCTATTCTGTTTTCTAAACTCTTAAATTCAGAATTTCATGTAAATTACACTCTTAACTCTTGTTTTCATTATGAATTTATTCAACATTCAATACACACACATTAAGTGAAAACAAGAAGGGCCTCATGAAAAGTATTGCAATATTACGGTTATTGTGACAGCCCTGCACGGATGCCGTGAAAATTTATTTATTTCACTTTTTTCAACTCATTTTTGTTTTTTGAAAATATGAAGGTGACAGTAATATGATAGCTATTTAATATGTTAAGGGAAAATAATATGAGTATAGGTAGCAGCGGTTAGTTTACTTCCTGTTTGAGATGTTTGACAGTGGAGCAGAGTGTAAATGCAGGTTTTCAGAGGGCTGGTTTGACAATCAAATATAAAGCCTGGTTGGTGAAGGATTCCAAATAAGAAAAGAAAGCTGGATGCAAACTTTGTGTAAAATCCTACGAAATCTCCAACCTGGAGGAGCGGCAATTATAAGCCATATGCACGTGCAAAAGCACTGTCGTCTTCTACGTAATCTACCGAGAAGTCTAGAAATTTGAGTCTGGAAAAGTCTGGAATTTTGAAATGGAAAATGTATAGGAGCCCTTTCTTCCATTACATTAATTGAACAAAAGTGTAAACTAGTAGACTGTTTCTGTTTGTATTATTAATCTGAATTTGTTGTTTCCTCAGAGAGGATCTGTACAGTAAGACAATGGCAGAGAGCATCACCACCCCCCCACTCCTCATTGTTTTCTACAAACGTCACTCCACCATCGACCCCATGTGGCACGTCAGGCACCTCGGTAAGTTACTGATAGGACATTAGATTACATTAAGAGTATTTCTCAATGAACCACTGACTGTAGATCGAACTGAGTTTACATACGGACGGGGTCCAAAATTAACTTTTTTCAAAAATCTACCAGCCACTCAATAGGTTACTGTTGTTTTTTGCTAGTAATTGAAGCAAATCTACTATCCACTTGTATATTTTATTAGCATGTGGTTAGTAAATTGTGCTTATTTTGGACCCTGCATACAGACAACCAATTATTGTTTCCCTGGGATGTTTGTGTGATACTTCCACATATCACAGTATCCATAACACTGAGCATATGAGTATATACACACATTTTTGAGAAGCTTTTAGAGAGTTTAAAGAAATTATTCAGTATTTCAACAGATCATCTTCTCGTGTAACTCTTGGCAAGAATGCGAATAAGTGTCCTTCCCAAAATGTTGAACTATTCCTTTAACAGATGTTTTTTTTAGGCAGTTTTCTGTTGTAAAAGCGTCTCTTCAAGTTTAATTGTACTAGAAATCGCAAACGACTTAGGAAGCTCTGTTCTCTGTGAGTTTTAAAAGTGTTGAATGTTTTTGACACATAATACAACGGACAGTATGACATTATCATGTTATCATATGATGTCAAAACGTTTGTTTTTCAGGCACTACAGGTGCTGGAAACCGCTACTCCTCACAGTTTGTGAAAGCTGCCAAACTCCTGCACTGGAACGGACACTACAAGCCCTGGGGGAGAACTTCCTCCTTTACCGACGTGTGGGACAAGTGGTTCATTCCAGACGCCACGGGAAAATTTAATCCCGTGCGAAAACACGCAGGGGACAACTAGAATGAAAAACTGGTTTCAGGAACTATTGAGCAGCCAAGCCCGCCCTGTCGCAGCAGGAAGACGCCTCGCAATATCTCAGGAACTAAGTAAGGCCTTTTCTCTTGCCAGCCCTGCACCTGAGTTCTGTCATCCTCCACACATTCCCTCGCACCTGTTTAATATACCCAGTGCATCTTCTTTATTGCTTAAAGCTCACACATATTCCACATTTCTTTAAGTCCAGAAACTCAGTGCCCTTGAGCTTGCTTTGACCCACGCTTCTCTGATAAACTGCTGAAAGCAGATTGTTTCTATAAAGAGGCGTAGACTGTTTTCCTCCCGATGATAAGAGCAGTGTTTCATCCTCAACATGATTAGAAATGTGTTGCATCTGAAGGGTATGACCTTAATACACATGCATGTATCAATCCCAGATACTTTATGACAACATGCCAAGAAGTGAGGCGTAAGTAGGTGTGTTTACATGCATCATCATTTACTTTATTTGCATACAAGGAGTTTATTGTTACCTCAGCTATAAGGGTTTAACAGCCAGTCTCACAGGTTATAACTGCTTCATACTCCCCTCAGTTATCACTTCTGAATTGTAACCATGTTAGCCACGCAGATGCATCATGTCATTACCTCAATTCAAAACTTCCTGTGGAAAAGTAGTTTCATACTTAATTGCACATACTTATTTATCTGCTCGTTTTAACAGTGCTCTGTGCATTCCATCACAAAAACACAGAACATGCTGTTTAACTCCCTCTTCCTCTAGTTACATTATTCTGAATGGCATTTTCACAAATATGAATTGTTAATCCAGCGCAACTGCAATTAAATGGTGTGCTGTCATTTTGATTTGTCCCACCTATCAATTATAATGATGCCATAAATGAACATTAATTCAGTACTGTACTGCCTCATGCTGAACTGTTAGTAGACCACTAAGCAAACTGCAGGAATTGAAGAACATAATGTTTGCACAATATTCTCGTGCGTTATATTGCTCCAGTCAGGATTTTTATACACGTTGAAAAGCATTCGCCTTGCTGGTGTAAATATTTGTCATTCTTTGTATAGTATATAAAATAAAACTTACATTTTTATCATTTGAAATTCTTGTCATTCTATTTTTTTTACATTTGTTTCTATAATTAACCTGGTTATTGAAGATTTGCCATTGCCAAGATTGTGGCCAGTTTAGAGCTGCAATGATTAGTTGATTGACAGAAAAAAATCACCAACTACTTTAATGGCAAAATGGCCAAAAATGCCGTTTTCAGCTTCTCAAAAATAGAGATTTCTTACTTTTCTCAGTTTTATCGTATCAAACTGTGGATCTTTGGGTTTTGGACTAACAATACATTACCTTGGACTTTGAGAAACTGGGATAGACATTTTTCACAATTCTGAAATTTTATAGACCAAACGATTAATCGAGAAAACAATCGTTGCAGCCTGAGTCCAGCAATACTTCCTGAAAAGGGATGTCAAATTAAGAAAACGCTGTGTAACTTCATGGTTTTGGGAAAATACAGTAACGACAAAATAACGGATTTAGGCTTTGTAGAGGGTTTATTACATTTATAGCACATCATCTATTTACAGTATTCTGCATGAACACAAAATATTACAAAAGGACCTCTGGACATTTAAAACGGGAGAAGAAGTCAGTGGATATATACATGTCCACTTAATAGATAAAGTCCATTTTCTGGGCAGGGATTAGTCCTAGAATAACACAATTCAACTGAAAACTGTAATCTAGGATAAAGGTCAGTCCTTGTTTGGAAACTGTCCCACTGTCTTCCAGATTCAAAGTTTGAAGGAAGGACACAAACACCGCCGACGAGCCTGAAACCACTAAACTCGACTGTGCCTTTCAAACGGATTCTGAATTAACTTTGCTTATCGCCATCAGGCGATCAAAGGCACCCTGACTGTGATTCTTTACGTCAGCATGATCGTGCAACAAATCCAGGTCTGCATGTCCTCCAGACAAAGCTCATTTAAAATGCACGTTGAAGTCGTAGGCGTCATCTGTTGTCGCTGCAGAGAGGCTGATGTCAGTGGGGACAGACTGGAACTGCACATGTCCTGGTTGTTCTGGAAGACAAGGAGAGATGTTAAAATAAGGCTTAATAGGTGGAGATTTTATTAATAAAGAAATTAAAAGGACATTTTAAAAACAGAACTTACTTTTCAGTGGCACCGTCTGTGGTTTCTCTGGTGCTTCTGTTTCATTTGCCTCCTCTGCAGTTTGTTTAGGCTGCAAGACAAAAAGCAGATGTTTCAACTATTTAAAGTCCAACAATCCTCGAGATTGAATGATGAGATGAGAAAAAGTCCAGCCAGCAGGATCAGAGTTGGATTAGAAGTCTTCATAAACAAATCGAGACTTGAATGTTTTGTCCTCATTTCCAGGAGACCAGACTGCTAACACACAAAAACAATGACATCTATGGTTACCTCATTGTTCTCGTCATTCTGCTCCGCTTCTGTTTCTGCAGGTTTTTCTTCAGAGGTGTCGCTGACACTCAGCAGGCCTGCAGTCGGCCCTTTAGAGGTGAAGCCTATACTGCTGGCCTGGCTTGGGAATTTAACACCTAAAAAAAAAACACGGACAGAAGTGACTACGTTCTCTCAGTTGCTACAGTACATAGAAGATCCAAGATCCATATATCTTAGCATTGTTATGCATTTTAATCTGCTGATTGGCGACCGAATAAAAACAGGTCTGCGACCCATTTTGGGCCCCGACCCTAACTTTGAGAAAGACTGCTTTACACCCTATTATATGTCAAGAAAATCAGTTGATACAGCAGACTGACCTTCAGTGTTATTGCAGTTTAAAGAATCAAACACCAGTACCTTTCAGAGTTTCCTCGTTGCCCGTTTTCAAAACGTTTAGATCCCAGCCGTTCTGCATCTCGGCGACGACGGCGTCGGACACGTAGGCAGGGGGGGCGTGGTTCTCCGGTGCCTTGCAGTGGTAGCTCATCTTGGCTCTGAGGAGAGACAAACTTCTGTGAGATCCAAGTGAGACATAACACTCCCTATTCTACAAATTTACATTTGCAGTTATCCTGGCGCAGTGTTGGGATCAGAGTTGGATTAGAAGTCTTCATAATGAAATCTAGACTTGCGTTTTTGTCCTCATTTCCACACTGACGCACTACAGCGGCCCACCCTTCCCAATCCTTTAACACTCACCCTGTCCAGTCGGCGAGGAAAGCTGTGGCGGCCTGCTCCGTGTTGGGGACGCCACCTTTCTGCAGATATCCACGCTTTTTGGCGAACAAGGTTAAAAACTCCAGAGAGTTTCTGAAGTCGGAGACATTGTACTGCAGCATGATCTGAAACCATGAGAACACATGACCTGAAACCATTAGAATCACTTTATATTTACAAGAGAACACCTGAATCCATCGAACCAGTTTAACAGATGAATGAACAAATCTCTCCCGTGATGGGAACTCCTCATACCTGGCTGTGGTCACACTGTTTGAGCAGAGTCCTGACGGCCTCCAGCACGCTCTCCTGACCCTCCTCCACCTGCAGGCTCCTCAGAGCCTTCGTGGCTGGCGGGTTAGACGGGGACGCCACGACTCCTGGGCTATCTATTAGCTTCACGTTCTTCAGGATGTGCACCTCCTGCATGGATCTGACGGGGTGACAACGGGTAATATTTACGATAAAGTATATCTTTTCTTATTGGGATAAGCTACAAAAAGGGGGGATAAGAAATGTAAATTACAACTTAATACAATTTGGACAAAATCCCACAGTAATGTGCATAATGCTTCCAATTTGTAGTCGGCAATTCTTACATGGATACTGATCCCAGAGAAAATGCTTTATTTGTGTATCGTTTTTATGCTTATTCGTCACTCACTTTGTGATGCCTCTCTTGACGCCAGAATTGCATGCAAGGATCCCCTTCATACTGTTGATAAGACTGCTTTTCCCCACATTAGGGAAACCTGAGGATAAAAAGGAGATTGCATCAAATATTAGCATTCAGATTATGTACATTAAGCAAATTCAAAGAAATGACCACAACCAGAATCAATACAGTATATCTACACCACAGAGCTGTGTAAAAAATACTGCATCTAAATCCACAACAGACATAATACAATGTCTAACAAAATGCAGTTTTATGTCGGTAAAAATCTGTTCTTACCAACTACGCCCACTCTGAGTGAAGCTTCATTCTGTTTGTTAGCAGCAAAACTTGACAGGAGCTCAGTGAGAGAAGTGTTTCCAAAGCAGGCGGCTGCTCGGGATCTGTCCAGGACTTCATTGGACGCCACGATCCGGCTCTTCCTGGCTTGCTGATGAAGACAGACAGACAAGGAAAATTACTTTCAAGTACCATCTACAAGTAAGTGGCTGAAGCTCCCTCTCACTGTCTTAATATTTAATAAAAAACACATTTCTGTTCACAAACACACTACACATCAGCTCTGCGTATGACAGAGACACTTAACTGAGTGGTTTGTGTGTTACTCTTGGAGGTTATAACCAGTTATAACAGCACAGCACAAGCTGCTCAACCTTCTCAGTCCTCCACATTACAATGATGTAAAAACACAACATTAGCAGTGGTTTGTTTTTGGTAATAAACCAATCTAAACAAAGGTTGGACACTGTACCTTTAACCTTCTTCAGTTATTGGTAATTGACCCCCTCACACATTTGCATTGCATTTCATTTAAATTCTGACAATGGAAATTCTAATTATATTGCAAAAAGCTGGAAGGGGGGTGAACATGTATTAGTCAAAAAATAGTGTATAGATGCACTTGTAGTTGAGACAAATGTTGCATCCAAAAGCGGACATGATTTTATAAAGAGGGTAATCGACCAAAAAAATCAGTGTGTTCATATAAAACATTATATACTGAAAGTCTAAACGTGTATTTAATCACTGATGTGAACATGCACCTCCTACCACTGTTTTGTCCTTGATCTGTGTTGATGCTTTGAACGCCACAACTGGAAACTCCAGTTGTAAGCACTGTATCCACCTCTCCACATTTTCCTTTGGTACCAAATCTACAACACAGAAGATTAAACAACATTCAGAGTCCAGCCAAGGCACAAACCTGCTCACCAGTGTGCTTGTGCATTTGACTACAAATTAACATCTCATATCCATTTACCTATTTTGCTTAAAACCAAAAGCAGTTTCTTGTTGCCTTCCCTCTGCAGCACGGCCTCCTCCAGCTGTAGACACCTGCACCCCAGTGGATCACGAGCATCAAGGACTTCTATTACGACATCAGATGCATCAATCACCTGAAAAAGTAGAGAGGGAGATCAGGCTGAAGATTATCAGGTGAAATTTGTTAATTTCCTACAGTAAAACACTGACTGGAATTTGGAAGTTTTACCTTATTTAATTCAGAGCACAGGTACTGTTTTGAGTTCTTGTCTGGGGCAGATGGTTTCCCTGGCTGTTTTACAGCCTCATCCTGTAGAAACAAGACCGCCAAAATAAAAGTAAGTAAACAGTAGAGTATTCAATTCTGAACTGATGGATTATTTTAGTGTTTTACCTGCCGAGCCTTCTTGGCCTTGGGATCTGTTTCTTTACTTGGGGCCTCTTTTTCCTTTTTCCTCTTTTGGGCTCGCTCCTGTTTTTTAGCTTGTCTCTTTTGCTCTTTTTCTTCTTCAATCTGTGAGACAAAAACAATGTTCCACGTGTATAACAGCAGCCAAACACAAGGACACTGAAAAACACTGTCCTGCCCTATTTCCCCAAAAAAACATCTTAAGACTGAGATGGTCTTAGCCCACTTTAAAAGTGACACTACATTTATACAAAGGTAGTTGTTGTCATAAGCTGCATTATGGTGCCCACCTGTAGCCTCCTCTGCTCTGCCTCTCTGAGGACCTCCTCTTTGAAAGGAGCGCTGCTGGGCACGCCGGGATCCTTCTTCACTCGTTTGCTCACTCCTTTCTTCTTTGCTTCTTTTCTCAGCTTTCTGTTGTGCTCCCGGACCTAAACACAACACCAAAATGTAACTCAATTTCTTGTAGACTTATGCTATCACGCGTTAGAAATTAGAGTAGCAGTGACGCCTCGTTCACACAGGCCTCATCCTCCAAAAAAACTGTAAACTTTTGTCTTTAAAGTAATAAAGTCAGACACCTACCTTTTTCTGTATTTTATAGCGTTTGGAACATGAGACCCGCTTACTTGCTTTCTTTAACTCTGAAGACAAAAGATAAAAGTAACACAGTTTAACGTCGGTTGAATAGTTAACATTAGCTAAAGACGAAGCTAAAGCAGACTGACCAATGGCGGCTGTTAGCGATTAATACAGTTAATGTATTAGCTACAAGGATTAACCGAACAATAAAGCCTTTAAAGGTTGTTATTCTATGAGCTCATATATTAATGTAACATCGCTATCAGCGCTTACTTACTTGGTCGTTTCATCGTGGAGCTGCAGTCCTGCAATGTGACTGCACTGCTGTCGCACGTGGAGGAGTGTGCAAGTTTGATGTGTCGTCATTTCCGCTTTTGTCAGCGCAAGTTTCGCCGCCTGCCGAGCTGGAGTAAAATATATTCTTAAAACATTACAATCTTAATTTTTTAATTTATCTAACATTTAATCAAGTGCAAGGAAGCCAGTCCTCCAGATCATGTAATATTTTTTTCCACTAAATAATGAATTGATGATCAAAAGAATCATACAATTGAACGTTTAAAAGTAACTTCAGCATACTGACTTGTTATTTAAGGATGTAGCTTTCGAAAGTCTAGCTTTAGCAAGTGCAAGTCTACATTATTTTGCATTTTTCATATATATTTGTATAGACAATAAAAATCTATCTTCAACTCTTGTGCAATGTTGGTGTCCATGATGAGTCTATGATGCAGTATACAGTATAACACACACACACACACACACACACACACACACACACACACACACACAGAACCATCTGTATTAGAAGGCCCATACCTAAATTCTCTAACGTTTCTTTTCAACTATTGAGATAGATGCCAAACTGTGTCCCATTTACTTTTTATGGCCCATACATTTTTACTTATCTGATACATTTAGAATTCTGCAACCGATAAACTATTTTAACAAGGTAAATAATAACATATGGAAACAGCTATTTTATTTTAATTTTATTTATTTTTTTAGTGCTGAGCATCCCTGATATCTTCTTTAAAAGTGTAGCCTAACCATTAAACCACGGGTTAGTACTGCCAATTGTTAATACTAAGGCTAAATTAAGAAATATACAATTTGCAGCCATATGACAGTCTATACAAAGTTCTCATAATTAGGACATGGATTAGTATAAAACATACTTGCACTTTCACAACATTGTGGTATGTTGTAGCAGGTTTTGCACCAGATTATGTGACCTGATAACAGAACAGTGGGGTCAGAAACATAGACTGTATAAAAATAATGTATTTTTTTTACAATCTATGGTCACTAAAGATCTTGGGGAACAAGGTGGGTAGAAGGCGAAGAAGAAGAAGAAGAAGAAGAAGAAGAAGAAGAAGAAGAAGACGTAACTCCGGGTCACGTGATTGGGTCGAGCATCTTTTTTGGTCCATTTTGGATGGTAGCAAGAGCTCCGTGCAACCCAAGAAAATGACCAAACTGCAGTTTTTAAACGTCTTTTTGACTGAGCGCCTCATGCTTGCTGCGCAGGAGATCTACAAATCTGTCGAGGACACGATTTTGGAGTACCAGGAAGAGATAGCGATCAGGGAGCGGGAGAACGACCATTTGAGACGCAGGCTGCGAGACGCTGGGATTGAAATATGGCCAGGTTAGCTCTGCTGAAAGCTAATAGTGCTGCAGTTGCGCCCCTTTATGTCCTCTCTGCCGAGTATGTGGGGTGGGTTTAGGTAGTGAAATGGAAACGACTACGTACAGGACACATGTAACAACACAACAAATAGTCTCAGAATAATGTTGCCTCACTTCCAAACAAGTTAACTTGAGCAGTTAGCGAGCTAGTTGACTTTAGCTGCTGTTGTTGTGGAGCGGCTAGCGCGTTAGCAACCTTTGTTCGTTAGCCAACCAGCTAGGTTAGCCGACTAGCCTACACCCGGGTTAGCATTTAGCTATATCTGTACACTAGTGTGCATTTGAATTGACTTAATCAATTCACGATTTGTTTGACAGAGGCAGATACAAGTGAACACTGGCAAAACGAATTCACACTATCCACTTGTTGTGCCATAGTGTTTGTGTTTGTTTACCACAATTTTAAAACTCCCTATCCAGGGTCCAAAATTAACTTTTTTGTTCACCGACCAAATGGCTAGTGCATGTTAAAAATCTGCCAACCGCTCAATAGATTACCATTGTTTTTTGGCTAGGAAGTGAAGCAAATCTACTATCCATTTGCATATTTTACCAGCCATTGGCTAGTAAATGGTGCTAATTTCGGACCCTGCCCCTATCTACATAGAGTAGAACCATGGCTGAAACTGCTGCAAAGGTGTTGACAAAGGTGCCATTATTTATATTCACTAATTTGAGATTTTTTTTTCGTCCACTTTCACTTGACACCAGTCATTTTTTTCTGATTTGCAGTGTTAAATATCCCAGTTACATTCACTGTGAATTATACAACATTTAAAAAATCAAGCGAGTGAATACTTTATGTAAGCATCACATAGAGTATTAGTGACTATAATACATGCTCAGGATTTCCCCCATACAGTGAGAGAGTCTATTACTTAGGCCATTATTGTGTAACTAAATTGATCATGAAACAGGGTGTGTCAGGATTTGGGTGATTTACAACCTCTGCTACACAGTTTCCTGTTTCCTGTTCAGTGAACAAGGTAGTGAGTTCAGCTCTTTGTGTTTTTAATTGGAAAAAGTCTGTTTTACAGAAGAACACTGCAGTTACTATGTCCTCATGCTCTTGTGACTCTGCCATAGCTTTACAGTCTCTTCCCCTTGGGTTTAGCCACTTGAGGACCTAGACCGTTTAGATTTTTAAATACATCCCTCATAACTATGAAATCCAAGTGCCATATGGCATATGTAATTCAACTAGCATTGCACTGTGCTATGGACACAGTTGTGTTCACAGCAATTAATTTAATACTTGAATCTGAACCTCTTCCGCTCCTGTTGTGTTCTCAGATCGTCCGTCCATGGCGCTGTTGGACGAGGAGGATGGTGAGCATCCACGACGTGAGTGGAGTCCCAGCATGGGGCATGAAGAGCGCATCCCTATTCAGATTAAGGATAAAAGAGATCTCCGGGCCAACCAAGGAGATGATCAGCTTCGTGGCCATGGCTCTTGCAGTACACCAGAGAACATGTTCACTCCCCCGCGTGTTGGAAATGAATATCCCCAGGATGGCCCCCACACATCCAACCTCCCTCAGAGTCAAGGTGTGGAGAACAGGGAGAGGGATCCTGCATCTCGAGGCTCCTCAAGGCATGTGAAGGTAGAGAGTGGAGGAGGCCACAGAGGCTCCACTTCCTCCAACAGCGGCGCCCAGCCGCTCGCACCAGTCAACCCAAACTGCTCAAACGAGAACAACATTGACATTATTGGGGCGGAGAACGGAGGACAGATGGTTGGTGCTAAGGGAAACGGAACTGGAGCTAACAGAGGACAGGCCTCTCACATGCGCAACCAAGGAGCCAATGCCGTGGACTGCCCTCATCAAAAATCCCCCATACAAGGCCACATATCTTCCTTTTGCTGCAAGGTTTGCGGTGAAGCGTTTAGTCACGTCGGTCACCTGCATGTGCATGTACAAGTGCACACTCGAGAAAAACCTTATCGCTGTGGAGTATGCGGGAAATGCTGCAGCTCCTCTGGCAGACTGCAGGAGCACCAGCGTAGCCACACGGGAGAAAAACCCTTTCGCTGCCAGATTTGTGGAAAGGGGTTCACACAGATGGCTCACTTGAAGGTACACATGAGGATCCATACTGGGGAGAAGCCGTACAGTTGCCCCGTGTGCGGCAAATGCTTCAGCCGTTCTGACAAAATCAAAAGGCATCTCCAGACCCATAGCCGCGAGGGAACATATTTCTCAGGGCAATGATGCAAGTGTGTTGTTAAACAAACCCGTTTGTGAATTATATTCATGAGGGAAACTTTCCTACAAAAAGCTAAAATCGCTGCCATTAAACCAAGGCTTTTTTTTTCTTCCTACTTTCCAAGAACTAGGGATTCTGCGACTCTTAGAGAAAGTTTCTTATCTAACCTAACACTTGTCCATGCCATAGTCCCTCAATAGAATTTGTATTAGCCAGTTTAGTATGTCATTTACTTAATTTTGTACTTGTCACTGAGTATTAAATCTCTAAGACACAATTTGAGTTATTAGCTAGCCTTTCTGAATTATCTAGCCTTTCCTTAGTCATATAATTAGCATGATGAAGTCTTCCACACATGCCTTGAAACTGAGATGCATTAAGAAATGCAACAATGTTCAACACTGTCACGGCTTAATATCAAGCAGTCACTTCATATTCATCAGGTTACACTCTGCAGACTTGACATCTATCTTGTAATCATTATTTTAGGACCTAAAATTAAGAGTCAGTGCATTAAACTATCTCAATTTTCTCAGTTGACAAGGGAATTGGTGGCCTGACAAATGAAGCCTGTGTGTCATCTGGCTTAGACTAACACTGCCAGTAGTTTATGTATGTAGCAATTAAACAATGACACAAAATTGAGGCAAACAAAAAGCCACTGAAATGCGCCCGTAAACTGTGGACTTGACTGACTTACACGGAGAAGTCTGACCGAGCACTTACCTCCATTTTAGTCTTTATTTTAACTTCCTTTTTCTTCGGAGTGCTGTTGCATTGTTGCAGCGAAATACTGCCATCTCACATCGTCAGTGCGTCATGTTGGATCAATCTATTGTGAGACTGCTCCACTATTTTGTGAACTAATGTGATATTCTGTAAAATACCACTAGTCTCGATCTGCCATGCATTTTTGAATTCTGTGGTGTCTTTTTTTTAACGACATGCACTACAGCATCTGTCTAACACGGTGCAGAAATTCACTCTATAATAGGGCCGTACAGTATTAGCTGAACCTATCTGTGGTTTTTCAGGGGTCTCAGTCTGCAAACATTTATGTTCATCTGTGTTTCCACCACAATAGTCATCCACACGTGAGGTATTTTTTGGAGTGGCCTCAGTTGTGGTTGATTTTCGGTTGTTGGTTTATCATGGAATCAGGTAATTCCTCTGCCCATCTCGGACTGCCCCCCCCCCCCCGAACAGTAGACCCTACAGTCACCTTTCTCCTCTCAGGACTAATGCTGCATTCATAACACGAGGGCACACCACAAATGCTAATGTCTGACTTGAAACAGCTATTCTAAAAGTCAGAAACTCAGGGTTTATGGGGTTTTTCATGGAATTTGTCCCTGCTTGTTGCAGAAATAAACACGACGATAACAAAGCGTTAAAAAAAAAAGAAGTAACAATTTGCGTCTGAATGTCCTGCAAGAAGATATGAGTGTCAGAGCTCAGTTGTCAAGTTGTCATGCACACCGGTGAACCCTCCATACGTGATGAATGCAGCATGAGATAACTACAGCACGTCCTCACAGCTGACCAGCAGCCCTTCACTCACAGTCTTCTCTGGGACACCTTTGCTCCCCCCACCACACACACACACACACACACACACTCTATTGTACAGTGTTGTATCATTGCGTATTAAATGTTATTTTTTAATAAAGTAGTAATTGAGTATCCATTATTGTAATTGTCTTGTATTGTATGCAAACAGAATCTAACATGAGATGGTGCTGATGATCACTGCTATATAACTCCTCCACTGTTATAGATACAGGTACTCTGGTTATCTAATTTATGGAAAAGCTCAGGTGTTACTAATAACATTAACGATGCCTCAGTATTCAAGTGCCACAGTGAGCCAGCTGACATCGGGGCCCTGTAATTTAAACTCCAAAATTGAATGTAGCTACAGAACTTTTAATATTTATCACCATATAAATATTTCAGGGAAATGTGCCCTTTTTTCTTTTATACAGATGACACCTCGGCATTTCACAGTGGGAATAGCACAGTTGTAAAAAAAATAAAATTAATCATGCATGCTGGCTCACTGGGACTCTGAGCAGAGCAGAGTGATCGTTAATGTTATTAGTAACACCTGTGCTGCTCCTACGATGACAAGTCAAAATGATTGTAGTGAAAAAAAAAAGCCCATTAGAGAACATGCATCTTTTTTGATGAATTACAGTAATGTAATTTTAACTCTAAATCTTACTGCTGTGCATACAATAAGTCATAATATTGAAGTCACATTAAAATCCTCAAACCCATCATCAAAAAGTTCATTCACAGTAAATGATCCACAAGTGTTTGTAGTAACAGCTATACAACACCTGGTGGGGTACTTTCCATTTCAATGTTTTCCATGAGTGAATTTAACAGTGTTTATAAAATTGCCACAGGGCACATTTTCTAGACTTTTATTTATTTATATCTGAGTGATTGATTAGATCAGGGCAGCCTTAATATCTTTGAGGAGAGTACATCAGTAAGACAGAGACTGTCACTGAAAGCCCTAACAAGTTTTATGCACCACTTAATCATTCAACAATGACCACAATATATATCTACATGACATATACCTCACAAGAATCCTGTGATATTTATCACAGCCATAACAATGTATTCTGTTTGTATGTCGGCAATAAAAGCATGTCTGCCAGCAGACATGAATATTGAGATGAATTACAAAACCAAGGGGACTTAGCAGCTCTCTCTTGGACACTATTGTGATTTGCAGTGAGATGCGACATCTCCTCGAGGTGCTGGCAGGCAGGAAGAGGAGGAAGGTCCGATGCCATGAAGCCGCGAGGCTGAGGGAGATGCTGTTGATACATTTCATTTGCTCATATCAAATGTCAGTAGCTGCCAAACAGAATTTATTGAGATAAACTTCCCTTTTAGGCGGCTCAGTCTGTCACTCCAATGTAACAAGCTATCTGCTCCTGTTATTGTAGGATTAAATTACCCAATCACAGCTCATCTAATCAGAGCCCTGTGGTGTAATCAGCCATCAAAAGATGACGATGTGTGTGAAGGGGTTCATGTAAGGGTCATTCATTCAGTGCTCGTGTTGGTTCCTCACCTCTAAATATATAAATACATATAATAAATAAATATATATACACATTACACTCAGTACAAAATGTGCAGTATCTCATCTTTTAAAACAGTTGTCATTACCACAGACATTTGCATACTAACATCATCACTGCTGTTAATTACCTAATTACTTTTCATTTTTTGACATGTGTTCATTTGGTTTTTTTTCTGTGATTTGTGTGACACTGGGCGTGGTAGTGTGTGTGTGTGTGTGTGTGTGTGTGTGTGGGGGGGGGGGGGGGGGGGGAGACAGCATATCATGAAGACTATGTTGTATAATGAAAATCACCAATAAAAAGAAGTCAAATCCTCAGCATTTCATTATTAAAATCTACCCCTAGCTGAGTCTTTTATGTCAAAATAATAATTATAATTATATTGCACAGTGAGCTTGGAGACTGGAGGTTTTTCAGAGGTTAATTGTAAACTGTCACATAACTGATACCTAAAATATGTGATTCAATATCAAATTATGAAAATATATATCTTCTCCCTTACTCTAGTGGTATAGCCAAGCAGCAGATAGCTTTGGCCTTATTTGCCCCAGGTTTTTGAAATATACATATCTCTGAGATGTCTGCCTCCATCATCCAAAAAAAAAAGGAGTTGAATGAAAGTTTGATTGGGATTTTGTACATTTATAAATCCAACAGCAACCTCTCTTTCCAGAATCAGTCCTCTGGGTAGTCCAGACGTTTGGCACTTCCACATCACTTTTTGGTGTATTTGCCACAAATGACATCCTTTAAAAAAAAGTCCACCCAAAAAGTCATTGTAGCCTACTTTTTCCAGACAATTTTTACCCAAAATAATTTCTTAACTTCCCACGAAGTTGACACTTTGAGCAATCCCAGTGTCCTTTATGTATCTAAAAATAGCAGAGAGCATGAGTATTTTATGAGCTACAGAGGTTTCAGTGTCAGACAGCTGCTGATTGATTGAGGGAGACTAGTCCTCCGGGGATCTCATTCAAATGTTGATGGATCTCCAGTTTAAGCAATGAAGGTGTCAGTTTATAACCCACAAGGCTGGCATGAATATTAAGTTCCATAAAAGTGGTTTGTGGTCGGTATACCTGCATGGAGGTTGTAGAGTCAAGGAGCCTCATATATTTTCTGGACAAGTGTCTACATCACATTTGTAAATAGATATCTGACTGTATGAATATATTTCAGTCTCTGAACAGTAATTCATGAGACGTAGTGGTTTCTCATCTTTAACAAATGAATCTGTGGTACAGGACAGAAAGGAACACAAGAAAGCATGTATCTAATGCTGTGTGTGCACTTGTTTTACTTGTATGTGAGTGTGATGCTCTGTCCCTGTTTTTGCAAGTCGGCTTTGTGTGTCAGATACACATCTATTGACTTTTCTTCCACTCCAGCGAAGCAGCGTTCATCTCTTCAGAGTATCCTGCAGGGGTCCTGTACGCTATCTTCCTGCGGCCCTGCCACTGCGGGCCTATCAGGAGACCAGAGTTTCTATTAGCACAGTCTGTGCGGTTATGTACCGGAGAACACTATGTATGTAAAAACCACACAGTTTATCATGACAGCAAAAATAATTAATTCAACTTTATGGTCAATCTACATCCTGTGGCAGTTTCAATAAATTACATAAAATGGGAATGCTGTCTTGCACATAAACAGTTGTGACAGACTATTCACAGGAAGCAGTGTATGCCAAGTGCACAGAGTTTCATCATGAACACATAAGTCATCATTTAAACGTCAAACAGCCGTTGACATTCTGGGAAATATGCATAAATGCTCTTACCGTGTCATCACAGCGATGTACGCAACCACTGGAGATTCAAGGAAGTCACTGCTTCCGGCCAATAAATAGTGTGGCACATAATCTCTTAAACCAGAGGTGTCAAACTGCCGCCTCCCCCACAATCCGGCCTGCAAAATTATTTTTTCATGTAATTATTTTTTCTAGTCGTTTCTTATGAATTTAAACTACCCCATTCATATACAATTTAAATAAAATCACTTCATTAAAAATACTCATTTGGTGCAAAATAATGGCAAAGGTCAAAGGTCAGTTTTTGAAAAGCTGAGACAGACGGTGGAGCGGGCTTTATTTGTTGTAACGGAAATAAAAAAAGTACATTTTCAGAATATTGAGCTTTCTTGTGGTACTTGAATGTTGAAGTGACCCTCCTATGAGATGATAATACCAGCAGTGGCCCCAAGCCAATTTAAGTTGGAGACCCCTGTCTTAAACAAATATAACATGTTAATCAGTAAGCTGTAGAGGTGGCAGATGCATTTTGTCACATTTGGACAGAGCCAAGCCAACTGTTTCCCCCTGTTTCCAGGCTTTGTTCTAGGTTAGGTGCTCTGTGGAGTTTTTTTGGAAACAAACAAAAGTTGTATTTACAGCAGTGTTTCTCATAAAAAAGTAATTGTGTGTATCCATGAGGTTTAACAAATGTGATTAATGTGTTTCCTTTCTCATAAAACATTTGCAAAGTTGATTTCTTTTTAAACAAATGAGAGCATATTCCAAAATGCCAAACTATTCCTTTAAACTGGCAAAAAATGAACTTTCAGGAAACAAAAGAGTTTAGGGTTCGCATAAAGAAAACACCTCTGCTTCAGTATTACATCAGAGCTAGTCTGGCGGGTTTACCACACAGTGCAGGGATAAAGCCTTACTTCCTGTCCGCACAGGAAGTCCTTGTCTGTGTTCCCGTTCCCAAAGTCTCTTTGCTACATCAAACAAATAACAACCTCCGAGTTATCAACCTACACACTGAAAATGACAAGTTTTGAAGATTTGGATTGTGCAATAAGGCAGGTCTGTGAGTGATTGTAAAGATCTAAAAATAATAATGTTTACATTATTTTTGTGGCGGTGTTCCACCAAAACAGGTTCCCTTCCGACACTATTTTACAGAGGCACCGTCAGGGCGTGGTGCCTCCCAGGATGATTGTGATTGGTTTAAGGAAATACAAACAGACCAGGGAGTTTTTTTTTTTCACTATCCAGGAGTGAAAGTGCATTGAATTCAGACTTTCCCCCAGCAGCGCTGTGGAGATAAATCTGGCTATGTGATATTACATCAGAGCACATCACCAATCAATCTAGTAAATCGCATAAGACTGACATCATGATATCTTCCAAAATTGATTATTTGTCCCGCCCCTAATCACGAGCCAAAGAGGGAAGTCAGGGACTCAGTCAAATGGAGCTCTTGCATCTCCTATTGAGATTGTATCATGAAAATATTTCTTCTGGCAAACATTTCCTCAGCTGGAGCCAGCAGAGCAGTTTTTATTCAGCAGTTGTGGAATTAGGTTTATTATGCCAACAAAATGGCATTCTCGTGATATATTGAGGCCCACTTGCTCAAAAATAATCTAATGCAGATAAGACACTACTTTGTTAGTTATGTTCATTTATGTCAAGAGGAATGTTTCTAGAAAGATCCCTCTCACAGATGTCAGGCTGCTGCTGCTGCAGAGTTTGGCTCAGACTAACAGTTGGCTGATTCAGAGTTTTTGCAGCTTGACTGAAGCTATCCGTTTTCTCCTGCAGGTTACTGAGCAGATGATTCGGGTCAGCCTTGAACACTGTTTGACTGAATTGGTGGAACAGATGTGAAAAAGGTGCCTCAATATTGCCAGAACATTTTAGATCAGAGAAATGAATCATTGTCCTCTAAGCAGAAGAATCTCTCAACAATGTCTATACCTCCATGATAGAATGATCATGTTAAGGCTTTTATTTAGACATCACACGTTGACAAAACCTTGATAGAAAACAGCAATTTCACACATTACAGTTCTGCTTTTCAGCTTTGCGGTTTATGTCATCTGTGCTGATGATGAGTTATTTCCTTGTGATAATGATCTAATCGATCCAATAATAGTGTTTTCTGGCGATGCCAGGCTAACGAGTAGCCTAAACATGATATCTCTGGGGATGTTTTTATTTTCCAGCTATAGTGTTAATTTTGGCAGCAATTTTAGTCTTAGTATTTAGATGAAAATGCTTATAAGTCTAGTAACATTTTAGTCATTTTCATCCTTCATTGTTTTAGTTGACGAAAAGTAATTACATTTTAGTCAAAATGTTTTCTCTATTCATTTTGTCAGCTATTTTTAATGTCTTATAGTCCTGCATCAAATGCCCTCATATTATTATATTATAGAACCAAAACCAATGTCAGATGTAAGGACTTTTCATACTTTTCATTCGACTAAAATGTGACTAAACATATTCATTTTCATCTAAAGACTAAGAATAAAATAGCTGCCAAAAGTAACACCATTTATCTCTGGTTGTACACCAAAGACTCAGACACACACACACACACACACACACACACATGTCAGCTGAAAAAATAATGATATGTCAACATTTTCTCACGCCTCACATATCCTGCAGCTTCTGTCTGACCGCTATGACACATCGATCTGTTCTAGAGGAGACGGCGGGATTACGCCTGTTTTATATCAAGATACAACCGCCTCTGGAGGACTGTGGAAATTAAAGCATATATTATATGTTGGCAGGAGTTTAAGTGATTTGAGAGCCAGTCAGAGAGATGTGGCTGCATGAATAATACTTCCTCAGTAGAGGAATCTGGAAGGCTCACCAAACAGTGAAGTCTGTGTCTGTGTTCCCAAAGTTCCTTCATTACGAGCTATCAACCTACACGCTGAAAATGACAGATTTGGATCATGCAATAAGGCAGGCCTGCTCTGTTTTTTCAGTGAATGATTGTAAAGATCTACAAAGAATAATGTTCACAACATTTTCGTGTAGGTGTTGCACCAACACGGGTTCCCTCACGACGCTGTTTTGCAGGGAAAAAAAACATTTCTGTGTCCGGGGCGCCGCCCAGGACGATTGTGATTGGTTTAAGGAAATACAAACAGACCAGGGAGGTTTTTTTTCACTATCCAGGAGTGAAAGCGCACTAGATCCAGACCTTATCCCAGAGCTGTGGATATAACGCTGGCTACGCGAGACTGCATAAGTTGCAGCATTATTCATCAAAATCCACAAACTAGTTGAGAAGTTTTATGCAAACAATAAGTTCTATAAAATATGTACTAAAAACATTGGATAATTATTTTTTTTAAATCAGTAGTAACCCTTCAATCGCTGTTCTTTTCAACAGACCAGGTGGTCCGGAGTATGAAATCTGGCTCCTCCATCTCTCCTCTGAATGTGGGTGGGATTTATCTGCCGCTACACTGGCCGCCAACAGAGTGCTACAAATACCCGATAGTGCTGGGCTACGACTCCCAGCACTTTGCACCCCTCATCACCATCAAAGACAGCGGTCCAGGTAGGACGCACGGAGAGACTAAGAGTCCTGATGTGAAGCTGCTCGTGTCTTTATTTCTATGTAACGTCTTGGTCTGAATTTCCCAGAGATCCGAGCAGTACCGCTGATCAACCCAGGACGAGGGGGCTTTGAGGAGCTGAAGGTTCACTTCCTGATGGAGAAAGAACAGCAACAGAAAGAGAGGCTCCTCAAAGACTACCTGCTACTGATAGAAATCCCCGTCATAGGCTTGGGCTACGATGCCACACGGATCATCAATGCTGCACGGTACGTAGACATTATAAATACTTCCGTTGGTACACTTAGATGTCGTCACACTGTGTACACTATGTACTTACTTGCATAATGCGTACATTTCGACAGGGTAGTTTTGTCTCGAGTTGCACACGGCCGTTATGCACCAATGATGAGCTCAAAATCTGCCTGCTTCTTCTTCAACTTCTTCAATCTTTTTAATGATGAATTACAACAGGGCGGCTTGTTTTCTCACTATCCGACTACAGTATCGTGGTACTTCGTGAAAAAAAACCCACATGTATAACTTACATTTGTATAGTTAAGTACCACAGCAGCTTCTTCACCCACCAGTTTCACAAGTTTGAAAAATAGATTGATGGTTTAGTAGCTTACACTAAGAGGCAGCCATTGAGACTGAGTAGTGTCCGGTGTTGCACACTCAACTTTTTGACCGTTGTAAGTGTAAGTACAGAATCTGCTCCCTAAATGGACGAAATGGAAAGAGGAAAAAGATATCCCAGTTGTGGGTCCTGCCCACAATGTTAAATGCACTTTTGCACGTTGCAAGGAATGAAGAGGGTTATTTTTAGATTGATGATGACATAAATTGTAATACAACTTGTTTAACTTCTTGAAACCTAATCAGCACACTAATGACAATAGTTATATTATACTGTAAAAAGTGAGATACAATGTCTTTTTTATTATAAAGCAGGTCTAGGTGATATATAAATACTGTGAAAGTATCAAAATGCTCAATCAACAGAGAAATACATGATAACTACAACTATACTATATGTAGGTTGAAAGTGGGGGGGTGAATAAAGGGATATTCAGACAGACAGTATGAGGAAAATACAAGTATGAGCATAATATGGGACCTGAAAATGTATAAAATCACAAAAAGTGCAGTCAAGTTAAGAGCCACATTGTCTCTGTCCCCAGGCTGGATGAGGGCAACCTCCCTGAAGACATGAACCTGATGGAGGACTACCTGCAGCTCGTCAACCACGAGTACCAGCGCTGGCAGGAGGACAAGGAGCAGGCGTGGGCCGCCCAGCCGCAGCGCCCGCCGCCCTTCTCCGTCTCCCAGCTCTCCCTCATCGAGATCCGTTGTGCCACGCCGCGATGCACCTTCTACGTCTCCGTGGACACGCAGCCTCATTGCCACGAATGCTTTGAGAAGCGACAGGCCACTACCGGCGGGGGGACGAGGATAGAAGGGGTGGTGCAGACCAAGGGAGGAGGGGTACAAGGTGGGGTCGGAGTGATCGGGGGATCAGAGACTGAGGTGAGCTCCAGAGGAACCCGGAGCAGCAGCCCCCCATCCTCCTCGTCTGGGAGAGGGGTGGTGATATCCAGCCCCCGCTCGGCCCCGCCCACCGCTCCCAGCCTCAGCCTGTACAGTGAAACTCACGCCATGAAGTGCAAGACACCCGGCTGCCTCTTCACCCTTAGCGTGGAGCATGACGGACTTTGCGAGCGCTGCTTCAACTCCAGGCAGAACCACGGACCCCCTGGAGCTGGAACGGCTGCTCCGGGACTCCCAGGCCCCAACGGGGGGCCTACGGTCCCCCACCCGGGCCAGGGCTCCGGCTGGACCCAGTGGGGGGGCTGCGAGACAGAGACGGAGCGCTGCAGCATGTGCAGGCAGGAGGCGTTCAGGATATTCAATGGCCTGTGTCCACCCTGCATGCAGAGACAGCAGCCTCCGGAGAGGGGGGAGCCACAGCAGAACAACCCCAGGACTGAGGCCTCGTCGTCAGCTTGGACCCAGGCCAGGGACACGGAGCGGCCGTGCCTCACCCTAACCCCGGGGCACACCTCAGCCTGGCAAGCCCCTCTGGCCCGGCCGTGTAAAAGATCTGGCTGCCAGTTCTTTGGGACGCCAGAGAAGTTGGGTTTCTGCACTATTTGCTACGTAGACTATCAGACCAACCACCGTAAGTCCTGAAACTAAACTGGAAATCTTCTATCATGTTACAGGTCTTTCAGACAAAAATGTCTTACCAAAGCCTTAACGTTACTTTAAACAAAAGTCTTGCATTGTAGGAATTGTATTGTATTTTTCTTCACTCAAATGTCAAATCATATGGGACGTTGCTTATGTTGGCCACTGTCTGTTGCAGACCTGACCCCTCCCCCTGCCCCGGTCCAGAGCCGGCATGGCGTGGAGGCAGGCTTCCAGAACGCCACGCGGTGTCGTGGACCTGGGTGCGGTGCAGTCGGCAAGGCAATGCTGGAGGGCTACTGCGACAAGTGCTACGTCAAAGAGCAAAGCACACGGCTCAACCAAGTGGCACATCGCACACCACACTCCCCTCCTCTGGTCATGGTAGGTGTCCGCCATACTTTCTGAACTCCTTCTCCCTTGCTGGACTTCACCTTTAGCCCCGTGCAGACCTGGCGTTAACGTGCGTCTTCGGGGATCCGATCACAAGCGGACAGCTCGAAGTTTGTCAGTTCGCACCTGCCGTTAGAATGAGTCTCTACATGCGTCTTGAGTGACCAACGATTATCTGACAACTGCTGTTTGTAGTTTTTGTCGCCCGCAGTGTGAACACAGCGTTAGGTTACAGCTGTGGTGCACAGAGCTCCAGAGAGCCGGGGATAAGAGCAGGCGGGCGGGTGTCAGATCTTTTGCAGAGCTCCAGGACAAAAAAACACAGACACATCACTGAAAGTACGATAATAACATCCAAAAAAACACAATTCGCTCTCAGTGCTTTCTGCGACATGAGAAATACTTTCGAAATACTAATGTTTAAAAACACAAAAAGAGGGACAAAGCCAGCGAATGAGTATGTAGTTCCACTTAGAGTTGAATAGGCAGCCCTTCAATGTGGCCCAGGACACACACACTGCTAAAATAATGTGGCCATGTGCGCCCCAGACCTCCTCCGAATGTGGTCTGAGGGATCGGATCTCACACCTGTAGCGCTGTCCACTTGTGACTGGATCACTCAGGACGGATGTTAATGCCAGGAGGAATCAGGGCCCTTGTCATCAATTGTGTGTGTCTCATCTTCTTGAGACTTGTCTTCCTTTTGTTTGTTTCTTTTTCTGTGATTCTTGCTCTTCTCACCTCTTGTAATAAGTATAATATGTAATAATCCTGCTGCTCTACAGTTTGCCTTTCAGTTGCCAATTAACCTTTCTCCTCTTTCTCTCTTCTCTCCCTCTCTGTACACAAAAGCGTGACCGAGCAGTCAAACCCAGATCTTCGCAGCAATCCCAGACCCAGACCCAGACCCAGACCCAGACTCAGACTCAGACTCAGACTCAGTGCCGGCGGAGCGGCTGCAGTAATGTGTCCCCGGGTTGCACAGACCTCTGCCCGGAGTGCCACACGCGTGGCCAGGGCAGAGAGGCGGGCAGGCGGGCGCAGGCGCCTAAGGAAAAGTCCAAGCAGCGGTGCCGGACGCAGGGCTGCGACCACTACGCCAACCAAGAGAAACAGGGCTACTGCAACGAGTGTGACCACTTCAAACAGATTTACCGCGGCTGACCGCGTGACGCACCGACGCACGCGACGACGATGACGACACATCGCTAGCACGCTAGAGCCGCTGCCCTGCTGTGTTCGCCCCATGCCAGTCAATGCACCTCTGATACTAACTAACCAACTAACTAACTAGCTAGTGACTAACTAGTAACCTTATGGCCTGAAAATCAAACCCCCCATGTAGAATGTGAAGAGAGAGTGTGTGTACGTGGGGGGGGGTTGAGTGTGTGTGTGTGTTCGCAGTAGACATGGCCTCCAGAATACCTCTTTGTGCAATTATTATCATCTGATGTGCCCCCGCGCACTTACATGGTGAGAGGTTCGGCTACATGTCAGAGCAACTGACTTAAACTCTTGTGTACAATATGTATTTAGAGGTACGTGGTGAATCGTGCCGGACAAAATGATTGTATGTTGACATAACGAGAAGCATCTGACATTGCTTTCTAGACCACAGCCAAGGATTTATACCCCCCGTCTGTCTGTCTGTCTGTCTGTCTGTCTGTCTTAACCCATCTGTGTATCTGTCTGCCTGTCTGTCTAGCATTTTGCTCTGTAGAATGAGGGATGCAGTAGTCGGGGAAGTCCAGCAACAAATCTGTGGAAGCAGTAAGCAGAAGTGAGCCAAACTGGGTCAAAGCAAAGCAAGTAAAGCGTTCAGTGGTGTATGCACCATTGTTTAGCTTAGTTCTCCAAAAAAAAACAAAAAAAAAAACACTCACGTATGTCCTCCGGAAAACAAAGATTTGCCAAGAAAGGCTCTTGCGATCAATACTGTAAAATGATCAAGAATTCATTTTCTTCCATTAGTCAGTCAGTAGTGTTAGTTTATATTTTGAGGCAAATTAACCTTCTGTTATATAAAGTTAAAAATTGTGACTTGCTTGCTGTGGAAAAGTAAGAACAGACTGTCTAAACAGTGCAAGACAGACAGGGCAGGCCCCTGCTAGTTCTGGTGCTACATGTACAGAAATACAAGCCTCTCCATTGTAGCCAACATGCTGGCGGTGTCAGCGGACAGAAGGCAGAGAACACAGGAGACGGGACTCATTCTCTTTCTATTCCTCCTGTCCTTCCTCTTATTCCCCCCCCCCCCCTCTTCTCTTCCAAAAACAGATCTGTTGCCTTGGACGTTGTTTTCCTGTTTACTAACCACTTAAGCACCTAGAAATGCATCGACACATACCTACACACGCGCGCACGCACGCACGCACACACAAATGTAGTAGCTCCGGTCCTGTCAGAAGGGGATTGCCGACAATAAAAGAGAAGTGAGAACATAATGACGGGCGAAGTCAGGAATGATTATCCACCTTTACCACCGCTCACACACATTTGCACACACATGCACACGCAAACACAGCTCTGTGAGATTGTATGCGCCCCACCCCAGCCCGAGGTGGTATGTAGGTAAACATGCAGAGAAATGCATTCCTCTCCGCTCCACCCCACTGGATGTGCCAAGGCAACAATTTTCAAAACTTCAGAGAGCAATCCCATTGCCTGCTTTGGCTAATCTTGTTTATCTGAATGTGTTTTGTGCCGCTGTTGCTACAACAAGCAGCACAGTATTGGGGCTGATCCTCGATAAGTTTTTGCCTTTTAAGTAGTGATTGAAATTTTATGGACCAGAGGAGCCTGATCAGTGATCCTGGATCAGTGCTCCCAACTATAAAATGCTTTTGTGAATATGGATCTTGGTCCATATTGTAGGACCTTCCAACCCGATGCCTCATCTCCAACACACACAAACACACACACTTACACACACACACACACACAAAACGCACACACGTGTGCGCCTGGAATACGCAAAACTGACATTCCTGATTTTATTTTATTTGTTTTGGGATTTTTTAATGTATTTTGATATATTTGGTTTTGTTTCTGCCAAAAAAAAAAAAAAAAATACATGTGCCATCAATCGCCAAACAGTTGTTGTTACCTCCTTAAAAATGGCCAGCCTGTACCACTCAAAACTAACTAGTGTGCCACAGATAGACATCTCCAATTCTAGACCAGAGCTTATCAAGCCCTAGTTGAAAATCCCCAAACGGGCGCTATCTTCTCACAAGTATCTATTTTATCCAAATACGAAGAAACTTTTAGCGTGAAACATTTATCAAACCGACTCAAACGCGATATCAATTCGGACAGTTATTCCCCCTCGTACTTCTGCTGAAGAACTCCACTGCTGTAGGCAGATGTCCATCTGTGGCTGTAGTTAGAAAAGCATAGACAAAACAGGCTCTCGGTCTGCCTTTTCATTCAACTGTATCTAAAGCTGTCGGGCCAGCCCACGTGTTGACTGCCTGTACGTAGATCTCTGTGTGCTTTAATCACCTCTAGACAAACCTTAATCAATTAAAAGGCCAATTTAGTGGTCGGCTCATCAGGACTCCTGAACAAGGTGTCGGGGCTCTGGCTGAGTTTGACCGGGAGGAGATCACATACGTTGCACATGACTTGTCTAAGCTGCTGAGGCATTTAGGAATGGTACTCCGACTCGCTTAGGGACATTCCAACAGTGGGAAGAGCGTTCGCTTAAGAGCAGAAGGTGTAACAAAACATGCAAACTGTGTGGAAGTTTCTTCGTGTGACCTTTCGACAATAGGGTATTGTATGAAAAAAAGCCTGGTTTTATTTGTTAAGTATTTATTCATATCAAGATATCTGTATTGTGTGATTCAATAATTATTTATATGTCGTCCTGAAATGAATTATTTTTATTAAGAAATCTGAAATCTGTCTAATGTGGTTCTTGTCTCGCTGTTTGTGTGTATGTGTGTGTGCGTGTGTGTGCATGTGTGCACGCATGTGTGTGCATGCGCGTGAGAAAGAGATTAGGAGGAAAGTTGGGGAGATTTGAAATACAAATACACAAAGATGAGTAACTGTATTCTGTTACAGCTACAGTTTAAATTCTTAAAGGTGCTGTATTTATTTATTTATTTTAATGAGTGTTTTGTCAGTAACTCTGCTCCTCAGGTCCTCTGCTCTGCAGTGTACAGAAAAGACATTTTCTGGCATCCCTGTAACCATCCAATCAGGAGAGAGGATTCCAGAAATTTCTTTTCTGTTTCCTGCAGAGCGGAGGACCTGAGGAGCAGAGTTACTGACAAAATACTCTATATCAGCGATGACTGTGTGAATGTAGAGCTATTTAACACTTATTTTAACAAAGTGCAAATCACTTACAGCACCTTTAAATTCTGAATACAGTTACTATACTATAGATTATTTAAAGGGATTACATTATTACCTCCAAAGAGTTTTCGTTTCGGTTTGTTTGTCAGCAGGATTACGCAATGATTTTCATGAAACTTGGTGGAAGGGTGGGCCGAGGGAGAACCCATTACTGTAAGTTTTGGAGGGGATGTAAAGTCATGGGGTGGATACACAAATGTGTTTTTGGAAATATAAGACCCAAACAAATGAGCTCAGCAAGAAGATTATGAAATATTCCAACAGTAAAGTATTTAGAATACGTTAGGCCTACTTAATTTGAGTAAGGAAATACGTTACAAATTACATTTTAGGGTGTGTAATCAGTAATCTGTAGTGGAATACGTTTTAAAAGTAACACAACACTGGTTAGAAGGGAGAGGAAATAGTGTGTGCACTTGAACATACAGTTTGCTTGCGTGCACTCTTTGAGATTTCAACATTGCACTCTTATTACAGCATCTCTCTCTACCATGCTGTGTGTTGCCCAATTCTGTTTCTGCTGAAAAGCAGTTGCTCGCTAACGGCGCCGAATCCATCTCCAGTGTAGGAAGTACAGTGGGTGCTGCAAAAGTCATCAGATAACTGTAACTGATCACTGAGGCTTGGGTTAGATGTGGCAGAGTTGCACCATTTTCCAATGCTTAACTGGGTTAGCTCTTTTTCTCTTTTTTCGTCTCTCCGCCTCCGTTTCTTTTCTCATTGTTACACATTTCCATACAAAAAAAAGTTCAAATGATGAGGTTTTTTTTCTTAGGTGCTTTTTTTTTGGGTCTCTATTCAGTTCTTTCCAGGCTTATGTTAGGGCGTCATTGTTAAGAAAGAAAAAAAAAAAAAAAGGGAACCCCCACCCTCACAGTTCAGTCAGGAGGAGTGGATCATGCAGTGGGAGGGGGGAGTTTGGAGTGAGGGGAGATATGGCAGAGACAGGGGAATTGGTGATAATAATTATATATATATAGCAGGGCAGAGGTGACATTTAAGTGTGGGACTGCAGGAGTATGCGTGGGCCTTCTCACCAACCTACACCCTCTACCACAGTCAGATCGGTATAGGCTGATGTGGTTTCCTGGAAATACCCCAGCATGCAAACACTCCCTTGTATAACTGCTCCTTTGCAGACAAGCGCCGCTTCACTTGACGTGTGTGTACTTCACTGGTGCAGTAAACCTTCCCATGCAGAGTCTATAATATAATTATGTGAAGCAAACATGTGAGGTAGAAGATAAGAACTCAAATGTAGGCACACCCATAAAATCGCCTTATTTACCAAAGATCTGTGGTGCTGAAATACTGTCTATTCAAATGGCAAGTACAGAACTGTGCATGGCCTAGACCTGGGCGATATGAGTATAAAAACATTAATAAGAATGTTTTATACTGATAGATCAATATCACAATATGGAAAATGGGTGCAAACAATCAAGCTGCATTCAATGAGTGGTGGAAGAAGTATTCAGATCCTTTACTCAAGTAAAAGTACTAATACCACACTGTAAAGATACTCTGTTACAAGTAGAAGTCCTGCATTCAAAATGTTACTTGTTACAAAGTACAACCAGGAAAATGTACTTTTAAGTATTAAAAAGAAAAGTACTCAGAAAAAACTCTAAATTAAAGATAATTAAAAGGAAAAGCAGCAAATTTTCACATTTGTAAAGCTGGAACCATCAATTAATTATCTGTCAGTCGACTAATTATTTCAGCTGTACTTAAATATACTGTTGGGTAGTTTAATCTACATCAAAACATAGATATGCTATAAAATATTTTACAAGTTCTTCATATGTTTTGTATGCAAAACTATTAATTAGCAAAGTAACTAGGGCTGCAACTAACAATTATTTCCATTATCAACATACATTAACATGCATTTTCGCTAAGATCTTACTATTTGCAACAGGTGCACTACTCGACAGATGAGTACGAGTAGCTTTTTAGCTTTTTTAGTTTAACACATCCCTTTATTACTTCAATTCAGGAATCATCCGTTCACCTCGGAGGCATGTGAGAAAAACTATAAGGTGAGTAATTGATATAAAAATGATCATTTTGGGGGTGAAGTATTCCTTTAAAACTACTATAATCAATATTTTTAATATTAACAATGGAACACATCACTATGTGTAATGTGAAACTGATTGTTCTACTCCCCCCAAGTGGCCAAAAAAAGTTAATGCAGGTTAAACAGTGAATAAAAAGACCAACACCCACTAACATGCAGAGAATGTGGAGCTTTTGGGGCCCCTGGGGGTCTGGGGACAGAATCAATGTTTTCAAAAAGAGTTTCAGGGCAAAGAGCCTGCTCTACACTCAAATTTACACAACAATTGAACCACCTCATTGAAAATCCACAATGACTCAAAGTCTGTGTTTAAGCTGTCACAATAAACTGAATGAAAATGTCAAATCTAGAACGCAATGTTTTTTTAATTTTTTTATTTATGAATGAACCCACCAAAGTCTGACTCACTGCCTCTTCTGTTGAAAACTAAAATGTCGCAAAAATCAAAAGTACATTCGAGGCTCATTCGACAGGAAGCTATCTGTTATTGTGCAATAGGCAGAGGTTGTATCCATGGTTACCTTTGTTTGACCCCTTTGTGAGCAGCAACACACATAGATGACGAGATACACCCTTCCACAAAAGAACAGCACACACACACATACACACACACACACACACACACACACACACACACACACACACACACACACACACACACACACACACAT
This sequence comes from Heterobranchus longifilis, assembly GCA_028570985.1. Lineage (NCBI taxonomy): Eukaryota > Metazoa > Chordata > Actinopteri > Siluriformes > Clariidae > Heterobranchus > Heterobranchus longifilis. The sequence continues at coordinate 1,352 of JAOVVB010239682.1, read as the reverse complement.
TAATGAACGTGTCTTGGAGGCGGGGTTTTATCTCCAACTACAAGTTGTTTTCTCTGATATTAGGAATAAACAAGCACTTGGAGCACTGTTTCAGATTTGCTCCTGTTTGTACGGATGTACCTGTTATAGAGGTATTCCCAAGCTCCCACCCACAGCTACAACATTGAAAGAAATCACAGTGGAGGCCTAATGAGGGCAGAAAAACATCCCAAATAGCTGAAGAAAGATAATCTGCCACAGCCACAGGCTTAACATCCTAAATCTGTGAGAAGTAAAGAGTGTGTGGGAGGCAGAAACTCAGACGGTTTTATTTCTGTATACCACCAATCTTTCAGTCTTGAGACCTTTTCGGAGACATTAAAGATGCTGTTCCTTCATAGATGATAAAAAAAATGTAATTGTCCCTAATGGGAGATGTGGTTTGAGGCAAAGCATATAACACAATAGACTAAAAATAAATTCACAGAAACCGTCGAGAAACGTAGAAAAAAAACATCCTTTAATTGAACTCCGGAGCTTTTAGTCTATGTCCTTACTCAGCTCTTCACTCTGACATAGCCACAAGACAAGTCTGAGGGCACTAATGCCCAAACCTTTGTTCTTCTTCTATTATGCGGTTGCTTGCAATTGATGCTTGTTTTACCATTTCACTTTCTCTAGTAAGGATTATTGACAAAATGCCTGTAAATAATTGTAGCATAGCAGGTGAATGTGCTGTAGGGATGTTAAACGTGCATCACTCCATTTTATGTATTCCACGTCTCCAAGGGGCGTTTGTAGGACGTGGCCTGGCCACCCCTGGAATCTGAGTGGCCACCCCAGTAAGAGGCCTGCGGGACCTCCGGCGATTGAATCTTGGCCGACATTACTGTCTTTAAGAGGCTGTAACGGGCTCCGTTTTAAAGCTAGAGTGAATATATTGATATCAAACTAGACGACCTAATCCATCCATTGGTGTTATGTCATGTTAGCATGTATAACAAACAACGCTTCAAAGTTAGGCTACATTTTAGTGAGGCGAAAATTGTCATGGCCGTTTTCAAAGACGTCCCTTGACCTCTGACCTCAAGATATCTGAATAAAAATGCGTTCTATGGGTACCCACAAGTCTCCCCTTTACAGACATGCACACGTCATGCTAATCCCATGCAGTTGTTCTATTCTAAAGTGGTGTATCTGAATATTTCTGCATACTGGAGTCCCTAAACAGTCTTGAATTACATAAATTGGGTATGACTGGAAAGATGAGATTCTTGTGGATTCAATGAGCCTTTAACCTCACTGTATAAAATGACCTGTAGTGACCTCTAGGATAATCACAGCCTCATGAAACTTTACAAACACAAACTAGA